>JABFQC010006605.1:0-10650 GCA_022817085.1 Psilanteris sp. ZL-2020 | reverse complement strand
ATTATAATAATTAATATGTGATATTCATTCAGTCAATTTTCTCATTTTAGAAGAATGTTATTTCATAATAAAAATGAATATTTATATTTAATTGTTAACGTGGGACCACAACTCGTTTTGGAGGTGGAAAAAAAACGAGTTGTGTTACTACACCAACAATTTAAATTGAAAATTAAAATTTGTTGTGTTAAAATAATCTCCCATTAGCAAAGAATCGCCTGAATCACTTACAGAAAATAAATATGTTATTTAATAATTTAGTATTACAAAACACTAACTCCGTTACTTCAGGCTTAAATCACCGCCTTAAATGTAATATTAGGTATTTTAAATTTATTAAATTAAGGTTTAAGGATTTTAATCTTGGCTAGTATCATCCCTGATCCCTTAGCATCACTGATGCCAGTTTTTAGCTCTCTCTTTGTCAGAGGGATTTATCCCACAATGATCCCACAATAGGTGGGTTTTTCCCTCTACCGTTTCTGTCTCACTTTACCTGGCAACACTGCTTAGCATTTCAATTTGTACAAGGCAACCTTTGACTTTACGAGACCTCTAGTGGCGTTGTACGGAACTACATGCAGTTTTATATAAATACGGGTGCTCGTCTGCTCGATTCACTTTCAAGTTTCGTTTCGTACAGTTCATTTCATTTTTCAGTCGTATGCCATTTGGGAGCTTGGCGTAGATCCTCGTATCATTCATAGTAAATAAATTCTGATAGCCAGCTTTATATAAAGGCAGTGTCTACTAGGACAATACGTGAACGGTACGTAAACTTAACGTTAAAATAAATTATATTACAACTACGTGAAATATCGTGACGAGAACGCACGTGAAAACATCGCGATGTAAATGTATGTGAAAATATAAATTGTTTTAAAATGGAAGTGTATATTCGCTTCGAAAAACTAGAAACAATAAATTAAAAAACAAGAAATGATAACAACCATGTTGCTTATTTTATTTTAATAATATTTATACAATAAACGAGAAAACTTGAAAAACTTATATTAATTACTTTTAATTATGAACATAAAGGAGGAGGTTAGGTCGAATCTGTCATTCATTAGATTGCGCGAGGCTATAATGAAATTAATTGTGATAAATCACACGTAATGTAAAAATTCAAATACAGTTATTATTACTTATTTTTCATTATATTTATATACACACAGATTTTCTAATTAGTATAATAAGATTATAAGATGTTAATTACAATTTAATGTCTGTTTTATACAAAATTAGATGAATAAACAATTAATCTAATCGATGACATAGATATAATTTTATTAAAACAAATTAATATAAGTTTTTCACGTTTTCATATTTTCTTGTTTCTTGATTTATTGTCTTTCGTTGTGATTAATAATAATGAGCATTAGAATTACGATTTTTTACGTTAATGTTATTAATTTAAAAGTATGATCTGGTAAACTTACACGTGTTGTTTTTTTAACACGTGTGTATTAATAACACGCGATATCACCTAAACATTACTACATTGTGTAAAAAGTGGTAAAAATTCACGTAATATGATTTAGACTTCATAGTTTAATCATAATGACAACACATTATAATTCATAAGAAATATGTTCTGTATTTTTTCATAACAAAAAACATTTTTTTTACCACGATAATAATACATGAATCTTTATGATTTTTTGTTTCTTATTTATAAAATAGACATCATATTATTAATGAGTTTCTAAAATTTGGATTTTTTTAATATTGCAGGTTCAGGGAAAATTGAATCACCATACATAATCAAGTGGTAATTACAATCTTGTATTGTTAAGTTTACGATTGTTACATTGGAGTTGCAGCACAAAATATTTCTTGGTAGTATTGTGGCACAAAAAGTAAATTAAAAATGTCTGTACATAGCGTTGCTCTGGCATCACTTACGGCGGTATATACTGACTCAGAGGACGAGGATGTATTTGATGAAGAGTTTCATGAAAATATGGCAGCGCAGGCCCCACGTGCTACCCAAGCACAGTCGAGCCCGAAGCCATTGCGGCCAATCATAGTTAGTCCAAAAGCAACATCTTTTAGCAATCGGATTAGTTCTAACAACCAGGGAACCATCCAAACAACAACCGAAGTGTCTGGCAAAGTACATAGATTGCTTGTTTCATATCATGATGATACAATGATATCAGATGATGAAGGTGGTGTTTCTATTGTAGTAACTGATGTGCCACGGCCTATTGAAAATGGTGCTGCTGCCATGTCAGTTGCTGTCATTGCAGCCCTACCGGATGAGTCACCCACTCGCCCAACTGTAGTATCAGATGATGAAGAAGCTGACGCTTATGGAGTTGTGATACCACCAGAACCAGCTGCTCCGTGTCCACCTGAACTTCAGGATAAAATAACCAAATTATACCAGCGCATGCTAACTGATGGTTTAGATATGAATAAAGTTATACAGGAGCGTAAAGATTTTCGCAATCCATCAATATATGAGAAACTTATACAATTTTGTGGTATCAATGAACTTGGTACAAACTATCCTCCAGACAAATTTGACCCATTTAAATGGGGAAAGGACTCTTATTATGATGAATTAGCGAAAGTGCAGAAAGCAGAAATTGATAAATTAGAAAAAGCAAGAAAAGAGAAGACTAAATGTGAAATAGTTTCTGGTACAGTAAAAAGACCAAGTTCTACAAATACAACCGAAGATGAAGCTAAAAGACGTAAAAGTAAATGGGATCAAGTAGCTTCTGGTACAGTTGCTCCAGTCAAACCCACTGTTCTTCTTGCTCAACCTACTTTAAATACTTTGACTGCTTCTGCTACTGGTACAAAAGCTACTGTAATATCTTCATTTGGCTCATTGCAAAAAAAGCGATTATAAAATAATATATACAGTATGATTGTATGTATACATGCATTTTGTTATTTTTTCTATCACTACAACGATGTATATATAGGCATAAAGTTTAGAAAAAATTATTATAATTTTAATTTGACTGTTATTGTATTTGTATATAAGCACAAAGTATGTATTTTTGTATATATACGTGATATTTCATTACTTTCATAATAATATTTCTTGGTTATATTAAACTAAAATCTGTTCCATGTTACCTATTTTAGATATTCGTACCAAAGATTACACATTTATAGTTTTGATTATGTATGTTTATATTATCAACATATCAGTGTTTGAAGAAAGTAATTTTTTATTACAACAAATTTAATAATAGGATTTGCTAGTTGGAATTACAGAACAAAAACTGAAACTACTTTAGTTGGGATCTATACTGCCTAAATTATTTTTTGTAATAGATTTTGAAATGAATCCGAAAAAACTGTATATACATTATTTCTTTGTATAAAGAAATAAATTGTAATTAATTATATTATTAAGAATTTGCTTTACTATTAGTATTATTACATTTGGTAAAATGAGTTTAAATTTCTGTAATGTTAGGAATTTTCATGTAATTCATATAATTAGTAATATAAAAAAAAATAAAAAAATAAACAAAAAAATAAATAGAAATGTTGAATTTAATGACCTATAATACTTATTTTCTGACGTTTCCTCCCTATGATGACAAATATATCCTATCTTTCATTTCTTAGTACTTTATATTATTTTTTTAAATTATATTATCACTTAAATATATTAACTACAACACATCCACAAAATTTAAACTGATAATGATACATTTTGATATTAATTATATTAATTTTTCTTAGTAATGATTAAGAATTAATAACAATTTGATTATATGAATGAAATTTATTTAATTTAATAATAAATGTGTTGATAAAAAATATCACAGTCATAATTAAGTTATTGTACAATATTTATTCACAATCCATTGATTCGTTAATGAGGTTTTCAATCAAATTTGATTTTTGATGTAATGATGTTTGTGTGTCAGGAATATTTTTTTCGTTGCTGTTATCAGAATCCTCTAAATCAGAATCATCGCCAGCTCCAGGATGAACAGGAACATGATGATCAGGACTTGATGGACCTCTTGCACCCAACTGTTGCCACTCGTGAGCATTCTAAAATAAAATAATATAGTTAATTATAAGGAAAATATAATAATAATGTATGCCACTATGAGACTCATTGTGGAGAAATACTATTTCTACATATCGGGGTGTAATTATTAGTATTAGTTTAGTTGTCACAAACTAAAATTTTTACAAAACAAAATTTTATTGTTTGATATGATTTTGAAAATCAAAATTAGAATAAATTTGAAAAAAAATAAAAAAATAATCAGAATTATTAGACGATACAAAATTATTCACAACTTGTACTTTAATTATATTCGACTTATTGATAGGAAATGAAATGTTAATTCCAAAAATATAGAATTTCTTTGGAATTTTCTGGATTACCTTTTGCATATTAAAATTATTATAAAACATATAAAGTATATAAAATTACTTTGGAAAATCATGGTAAAGAAAATGTAATAATAATAATATATACTAAAAAAGAGTAGTTTATCATAGTGAAAGAATAAATATATTTATATAGAAAATAAAACATGTTTTATTCTATTCGGACTTGACTTCATGGTCAAAGCAATCTGTTGGCTGAGTTTGTAACCATCTTAATGGTGAAATTCGTTGATATTGTGACAATAACAAGTAAGAAATGCATGAAATGAAAATGAATTCGGTGAGAAAAAATAATAAAAAACCACAACGAATTCCACCATCAATTTTCTTACAGTCAAAATCACTAGATAGCTTTGACCATGAAGTTAAGTCCGAATTAAAACACGAAATTTGTATAAATATACAAATACAAAAGCACGATTTGTATGTTGTAAAAAATAAAGTTAGTTAATTTTAAATGTATTAAATATAAAAAAATCTTACCTTTAATCCAGTGACATTTTTCATATAATATTCATAAACAAATTTAGCCATGTGAGGCATGTTTTCGATTTCCATTGGAGGTGTTTCTGGAGGTGAATCATTTAATCTTGATGTCGGGAATGTTTCATTCGGAATTATTTGAAGCTTCAGAGGTCGTTGAGTTAATTGATCAAACGCTGGTTTGAGTTCAAAACAATTTTTGAATAAGGATACTCGAGCAAATACGTATAATCCTAGTCGTGCACGAGACATTGCTACAACAAGGCGTCTTGCATCTCTGAGGTGACCAACTGCACGAGTTCTTACTAAAGACAAGATTATATAATCATTTTGTTGTCCTTGATATTTATCAACAGTTGTGACTTTACTTGGGCGTCCTATTAATGGATTATTTGCACACCTATATTAACAATTTACAAAATTTAAATTAATTAATTTTCATAAATAAAGATGTGTAAAAATGTATACAGTAAATTAACAACTGTAAACAAATTATTATTACATATTTTATTTAGAATTTTATAAAAATTTGGGACAATTTAGGTTAGTTTTCTTTTTGTTCGAAAATAATTCAATTTGAAATATAATATTTTTTATATCATATTTTAAATATATTTTTTAATTTTATTGTTAAAAATTGTTAATATTAAAAAAATCCATAAAATGTATTGCTATAATGTGGTAAAAACATGTTTATTTGAGTAATATTAAAGAAAAAAGTAATTAATTATAAACGTCTAATTATTTTCGCGTAAAGTATATTAAATTTAATTTGTCTTATGCACATCTATCTTAAGAAAATAATTTGATAATTTGAAGGAATTATACAAATAAAGTAAAAAACAGTGAAGAAATTTGATTAGAATGAAAAAACTAAAAATGTTTGTATAGTAAAGTACATTAATATTAGTTTTATTTTAATGTAAATGAATATCTTTCAACCTTATGTTTATAACATCTCTGATAAGATGTTTCTGTCCATTGTATGTCGTTAAAATACTGATTTTATCTGCTGGATATCCTAAAAGTCTCATGTACATAAAAACTGCAACACAATATTCAGCTTCTGCGAGATTTTGATAGAAGTACGCGCTTGGTTCACTCTCTCCAACTCCATTGAAATCATCAACATTTACAAGTTGAAAATCGTATAAAAAGCCTGGATTTGATGATAAATATTCCAAACTATTTTCTACGTGTTGTAAATTTCCTAGCTTTTTATAACGCCAATTATACAAATTACAAATACTTGGTCTGGCACGACCTTGTCCATCCAGGTCTACCGTAGGTACACCTAATCTTACGAAACGTGCAAATAAAGATTGTTCCATATTTGAATATTTTTGAAATGCCATGTTTTTAATAACTGGTGGCAGTTGATGATGATCTCCAATCATTATCCAACGTTTTAAACGGTTATAACCATCTTGAGGATTTTGTAACAATAATGGTATAAATGTTTCAATTTCAAGAATTTGTGCAGATTCTTCCATAAGTATATTATCATAAGTAAAACCCATATCAACGAGTTCACGCCTTTTTAAGGCTGCGTGAGTACACGTCATTGCAATTACTTTTGCTTCCTTAACTAAAAGATACTTTGAACGATCAAGGCCAGATCGTAGTAATTCAAAAGCACGGAATTCTTCTAATTGCGTGAATATTTTTTCAATATACCTGAAATGTATCAATTTAACATTTTCAAAGTTCTAACTACATTATAAGTTTAAATATTATGTTAGATTATTACAATTATTAACTTTAATAAATGTATAATAAACATCATACATTAATTTTGTATTTTAAACATTACTTCACTTATTTGTATAGTTAATTTTTAATAATTATATACCTGAAACAACTTTTTGCTATCTCATTATCTTCAGAATATGAATTTTTTTTAAAAAGAGGTTGTGGAGCATTGTCAAAAAATTTGTGAAATGGAAATTCTTCATCAACTAATGATGGAGAAGATCCACCACGTTGTTTTAATCGAGATTCAAATCTTTCCCAACGAGTCAACACGTGGTATGTAAAAAAATAACCTGCAGTTTCACAAGTATATGCCACATCACCTTTTACATTTAGTGAATCCTGAACAGATAAATGTTAATATTTATTTTTAATTTAAATTGTACTTTTTGTTAAAAATCAGAATATAATATTTTTCAACCAATTCATTTATTATATTCCATTTATTACCTGTAATCTTTCAACTTCTGATAATAAATCTAAACGTTTCGCAAGCACGTAATTAACTCTTCCATATCTACTAAAATCTTTTTCTGTTTCAAGAGCTTCTTCTCCATGACCAAGACGTAATAAATGACGTTCGTCAATATCTAAAGCCATAATTTTTTCAAACAATTGATTTAGGGCTTGATTTGAGTGAGTAACAATTAGAGTTCTTTGATTTGGGAAGTTGTGATATAAATTTGAAATAATTTGAACCGCAACATCTGTTTTTCCAGTACCAGGTGGACCAACCACTAAAGTTAGACCTGGTTGCATTCCAGCTCTTATGGCTTCTACTTGTGTTGGAGTGAAAGGTATTTGATTTCTATAACAAAAAAAATATAATTGTAATTATTTAAATATTATGTAATTGGACGTTGAGTCCATAGAAATAAAGATAATGATAATGATAATTGTATAGCAAATAATTTGTATTATTTATTTTTAATAATATTTTAATAACATCTAATAACATAATAAAATATATTTAATAATGTAAATGTACTTCTTTGGTTCGTTAGCCTTATAAGGACCTCTGCTTGGTGGTATATGAGGAGTAACAGTTATTATTTTTTGTTCAGGTTTGTTGTTTTGTTTATTCAAAACATTTTCAAATGTCAAACGAAATGGTCGCACTAATTTATCAGGATCACTAGTACTTAGTCTAAAAGTATGATCTGGAAAACTAGCTTGTAAATGATCTATGTCTAAGAATGTATCATTAAAGTCCATCGTAGAAATTTCATCTGGCATTCTATACAAGAAAAAATTATTTATTAAAATATGTCACTGAAAGTTTTACAAATAAGAAGAGTATGTAATACTTTTAATACTTATATATGTATATATTTGAGTATATATCTTTGCTACTTATGAAGAGTAATCTACTTATGATGAAGTTAAATTAATTAAATTTTAATGAATTGTATTTAAATGAATAAGATAATTTTACTTCTATATATACTTTATATAACTTATACTTTTCATTTTTAATAATCCTAATCAGCAATTATTGGTCTTAAAATAAAATTGAATATCATTAAATTCGTAGATGAAATAAAATGTAAAGATTTGATCACAAACATACTTTTGTTCCCTATTTAAAATCATATTATTTATAAAGTGGACATAGTAATAATTAAGTATTGAAATTTAATTAATAAATATTATTAATCAGCTAAATACATTTTGTACAATATATACAATAAAATAATATTATAAAATTAATTTTGTTTTTTTCAGAAAAATGCTTTTATTTCAAATATTTTATAGTATAATGTGATTATAACACATGCTTATGACAATATAACATGTATAATTAATGTGAAGAATGTAGGAAAGAAACTATTAATCAAAGTGAATATATATTAATAATTTAAATCGAAAATATGCATGTATAAATAAATGCATAGATACAAAAAAGTATTATTTGTTACGTAAGTTTTTAATATTAATATTTTAAATACAGTCAGAAAAAATATTTATTTATTTTTTAATATCCTTAGATTTGTTATAATTTAAATTTTAAAAACCTTGATGAAACATGCTTTGTTTATAATATTCTTATAAATATTAATGTAATAATGATGTAAGATCAATAATAAAATGAATGAACAAATTCAACTAATAATTATTAAGTAATTTGGATTTGTATATACATTCTCATTTCAACATATATATTTATTAAATTTGAATAAACATACGTTGAATATTGAGCGGCTCCTGGATCTCCATAACCAAGAATAATATCATGTAACCAATCAGGTACAACACATTCCGTATTCATAAGTTCTCGAATAGTTTCAAGAACTGCTTTAAAATTATTCTCTTTTGGTTTTCGCCTCATAATAATATTGAAACTTTCATACACATCCTCATCTCCATGACTTGCATTATCCATATCAATTCGATACTGATTTGGGTCTAACCATACTCTATATGTACGCGTGTCTCCTGGTAATACAGGTCTTGGTTCAGGACCATCTTCAATTACACGACCATTTGAGTCTAACATTCCTTCAACTTCGCATCCTCGAACTGTTGTTAAACCAACTTGAGGAATGAAAGGCAATTTATGAGTGTATTTTGTACCTAAAAATAATTTAGTATAATAATATTAATAGATTAGAATATAAAATAAATAATTATATTACATTTGAGATTTATGTATTTTATGAAATAAATTATATGAAAATATAATAACATACCAATTTGATTTTGAGGTTTAACAGTTATTAAGAAACAAACATCATGTTTTCGTAAATTTTCCCATTCATTTTTTATTTCCTTTCGTACACTTAAATTAACTGTCACATCAGCACGAACTCGAGATGGCCTGTTTTCTCCAATATTAGGTTTCGCGACTTCAACAACAGCAAATTGTGTTATTGGTTGTGCCATTCTCGCCCAACCACCAAAGTAAACACTTTCGTCTTCAGCTTTCCTAAATATCGATTTTGAAATTTAATTTAAGTGTAATTTACTTAAGATTTTTTATACATAAAACTTAATACTTTTGTTCGATAATATTTGAAAAAAAAATTATGCTTACCAAGGACTTAGTCGACTTACTGCATCTTCAATATCTTGTCTAATTTCATCTGTAATACAAATTTAAGAAAAGGAAAAATGTAAAATTAATACACATGCTTAATGTGTACCATTACTGCTTAACGAAATAAAAAAATTTTATTTAAATTTGTTTTTCATCAGTTTACTTACAAGTTGATTCCAGTCTAAAAAGATTAAAATTTCTTAACAAATAGTCATGTAAAGTTAGAAATTGAAGGTTTAATTTTGGTAATGCTAGACATCCTTCACCTGAGAAATATTCAGTTGGAACAATACTCTCATTCCAAATAATATCTTCAGTTGGATATAAGGGCATTTCATTCAATTCTTCTAACTGTGATGCTCTTCGTTCATGCCGTGATATCTAAACAATGTTAATATAATTATATTTTAAATGATAAAAATAGTATTTCTAATATATTAACAAACAATAACCTTATATTGCAGGTATAAAAATGTTCTTTTTGCATTTTGAGCACGTTTTACAATCATATTATAATATTATTTGTAATATTCTTAAACTCAGACATAAATGTATATCTAGGATATAACATAAACTCACATATAAGAATGGATTCAACTGTTATTAGATATTTTTTATCTATAAAATTTTCATTTATTTTAATATAATACTTACCAATAATTCTTTAAGAAAATCTTTATCTAAACGGTACCAATTTTCATTTCCTTCTTCTTCTACTGGAGAAACCAATGTCAGTTTTGTAGAAATAGATCTTAACTCTTCTTTGCTATAATTTTGTATTTATAGAGTAACATTTAATTTCATATGTAACTTGTTTATTCTGCATATTACATAACTATTAATTTAATATTTTTACCTTAATGGGCTAAAATATTTTGAAAGTGCATCCCTTGTATCAATACTTGCTACATTCGCCATTGCAAAATTGCGCATATTTAGAAATTCCAAAGCAAATATAGCTTTCTAAAGAAAATAAATATATTTATATTAAATTC
>JABFQC010006604.1:0-10650 GCA_022817085.1 Psilanteris sp. ZL-2020 | reverse complement strand
ATATAATACACATACATATGTATGTACTTACACGAATAACCGTTCCAGGTATACGCGCGCGGCGACCGGATGTTTGAGGTTAGGACGATTCGCGAAACGCAGTAAGAGTAATTATTGCGACGAAGACGCCAGCAACGACCAAATGAATGAACGAAAGTCAGCGGGAGGTGTCCTGCGAAGTAATCGAATTCACGGTTCGCAGGTACAAAATTAAAAGCCGCTGAGATGATAATGAATCTAATAGTTGCGAGTGTCAATTCGACAGGACTTTTAGATCGAGGATGTCGTTGAAATTTGAAGTCACGGTGGTTTCATTGCAAACGACAAAATTGAGCGGAAAAAGAGGACGGAGTTGGAGGACGCTTCCGTGACCAGGTGTCTTCTGGGGTTACGAAATAGGAAGTGAACCGTGAAGATTTAATGCTCCTGATCCGGCGGAAAGTTTCGGCAGGACATTGGAACAATTATACCCTTCGATGGTACCGACGCAGGTGACTTTCTGCGTGCCTCTGAAGGACGACTGAGAATTGAATCTTGAAGGTCATTCATCGCTTCCGAGCCGTTTTCGTAAACAAACCAACGTCGACTGCGGCGCGTTTAGACTTATTTGGTAACAAGTCGTCTTCGCTTTGCCTCGTTCGTATAACGCGAAACTGCTGTTACGAGAGACGAAACTGCGTGTATATATAACGTCATATATAGCCTTTTTCGCTGGCTCCGGCTTTTCCTCTCCGTTCTTCCCTGTATATAACGACCTACAAACTGCAGCTGCTCGCTATTCGAGAATTAATGCGAGATTCAAGGAGACGAGCATTCAAGAGCACGAGTAACTTTTAATCCTGCTTGAGGATTGAGCTTTGTGATTTCACATAAATTCCGCCACTTCGTAGCTACAAGGATTCTGAAAACGCTTTCATGATCAAGTATCATCGAAAAGACGAATCCGACGTTTCGAACTCGAGTGTGTCCTTGGAGAGACAATTTCGGTTGTTTTCGATTCGTGTAATTAATATCAACGAGTTGATGTAATACTAGCAGCCATCAGACGTTGGGACTAATTTAACGTCTGAAAATGAATTTTATTATCTCGTCGATTAAAACCTGGCTCGAATCAATTTCGGGGCTGACCATTGGTTTATACGCGTGTCTTCGTTTTACTAATTGTACTACTGTATCACTGAAAAATGTTGTGGGGAAAATTATAATATGACTTGTATTTTAACAAATGCGATAAATACGTGTTTACGCCTTACTAAATGTATTACCATATCACTGAAAAATGGTGTATGTATAAATACAGTCCTAGTCATTGGGTATATAATAACGTGTGATACACTTAGAAAAATGAAACATAGAAAATTGTTATTTATAACATTAATTTGGAGACATAACGAGAAAACCTAAAAATTACTGTTTTTCCTTGTAAAAGTATAGTTTCTGATACCAAACTTTCTACTTATTTTTTAGTACAATACTCTTAGAAATAATCTATTTGACGTAAAATTTTAATATTTTGGAACAAATTACAAAAGGAAAGAAAACATAAACACACAAAATAAACAAAGTCGCGTTGTGTAAATCTATTTTCATTATTTATATATCGAGTTTGTATTTTGTGTCTTTCTTTAATCTGTTTTTACAAATCTAAAATATTGAGATAAAAGGATCGTTTTAAGAATGTAGTATAAACAGTAATTTTTAGAATTTTTTTTTAATATCGCCAAATTAGGGTTATAAACAGCAATTTTCTAAGTTTAATTTTTCTGATTGTAGATTTCGTACATGAAAGATACTACATTCAAACGTGTTTAGGATTTTTGTTAAAGAAACTGATAAATTTGTCAGATTAAGGTGTAATATTAAATTCAAAAATAAATCTGGAAATACTTGTCTCAGGTTATATAATAACCTTAAAAATTGTACAATGTCATAATGGAAAAATAAAAACCTCAGTTGAGGCGAGTCGATTTTCTACGATTTTTTTATTTTCACTATTACATTGCTAAAAAAATATATTACACGTGTCTTATTTAAAACATAAAGCGACTTAATCAAGACGCCAAGATGTCTCAATCTAATGCACAATATAATGTATTATAACGGCTGATTACTTAAATAAGTCACTTAAGTGTCTTAAAATAGTGATATCTAAGACACTTTTTTCAGCATTATAAGCATGTAATTTTGAAACGTACTATACTACAATACCAACTTACTTTCTATCCCAAAATGCGAAATAATTACTGGTTACGTTTGTGGATACACGTGATCAATCATTTGACCGTTCGTAAAGGTGCGATTTCAAGTCAAATCATAATAAGTCAAAACGGGTATGAAATATTCATGAAACCTTATTGGAACAGAAGTTTTTGAGATTTACTATACACGAATTTGCTGCGCATTGTCATGAACAGCCGATAATAATTCTGTTAATAATAAATCACGCAATCTCGGAATGTGACACAACAATCTTGTTTATCAAAAGCGAGCAGAATGTTATGACGTAATATATATAGTCCTCCCCCGACAACCAACGCGGCGCAACCAAGTTCTCGTCTTCGCGTAGGTTATATCGTAGGCCATTAGGCCCGTGAGTTATGAGACAAGTTCTAATACTCTAATAATCTGATTGCGGATCGTTTGTACTCTCCGTCGAGTGCTCGAACACACGCGGGCGCTTTTTCTATCAGCGAATCCCCCGCGGCTTCTGCGAGCCGAAAGAAACTTTATTCGAGTCGATCAGCCGCGTGCCTTTCCTTCGTCGCCATCCCTTACAACAATTCTACCCTTCGCAGTATCGCCAATTGCCTTCCATTCACGTGACGAATAGCACACGTCCGACGCGCGATTCGCATTTTTCAGCGATTTCAATTTTAATGGCATTTAGATTTGTCATTTTCAAACATTCTGTGTGTTTTTTATCGTTTTTTGTATAGTTGCAGCCACGTAAAATGGGATGCAGGGAGCATGCTTGACATTGTTGGAATTATTTCAGAATTTGCATCAAATTTTCGCGATAGAATGTGTTGTGGCGGAACTACATTTTTAAAGCGTACTTTTAACGGAGAAAAATTATCGATGGAGATTTCTATTGCGTGTTTGTTTAATAAAGTTTAATATCATGGAGAAATGTATAACATTTTTATTTTATTATTACGTGATTTTGAAACTATACATAATATTACAATGTATGTTATTTATATTTAGTATATACAAAAAATATGTCATAAGTTTGTTCTTAAAATTATAGCTATTCATTTATACAGTAGAAAACAATATAAAAAAATGTATTAGAAGTTTCCAACGTTTATTTTCACACGAAAAAGTAAACAAATATAAATAATGTAATTTTATAATAGGAAAGGAGGGTTTTATTCTGGATTAATTTGCTTAAAATTATTACCAGAAAATGTAGTTTGATTTATTGCAATCTGAATTATTTTTTAAATAATTGGTTTTTATTTCTTACGTAATTTTTCATGTTTATTTACTTCTGATACATATATTTTAGGGATACTTTATTTATTTGCTGTAAAATTGTTATGTTTGTATAATTTATTTAAAACTACAATGGAAATAACTTTTCTTTCGAGTTTTTCGTAATTTTTTGGATTTGATTACATTTTCGTGTGAAAATAAACGTTGGAAACTTCTAATACATTATAAAAAATGACTACCTATTTATTACAAAAATAAAAATAAATTTGTTTACATAAAATGTATGTTTTACTTATGTATCTATTAAAATTGTATTCTTCGTTAAAATTACAATCTATGTTTGTGTTTAAATTCATTTAGCATTAAATTTTACAACGAAAAAACATTACTAAAACTTGGAGTAAAATTAAATAATGTTTTAAATAATACCTATATCCTAAAAAAAAGTATGTAGGAAATTATATATAAGAAAGTAAAATTTTTTGTTAATTATTATTATATATTATTTATTAAGACATATTTAAAAGCCCTTTATAAAGACCAAATTAAGTTAATATAGTACCTAAAAATAATTAAAGTGATTGAAATAAAAGTTGACAAGTTTCTTATTAACGTGTTTATACTTAGTATAGATTTTAAATTCATTACCTAATATTATACATACCTGCTATCAATTTGTGTCAGATCCTTGACATGAAGATGAAATTGTAATATATATATGAATATATATATAGATTTTTCTTATAAAAAAATATAATTTTTTTAATAAATAAATGTAATAATTTATTTATTAGACGTTTTTATTTATCGGTTCATTCGGGTATAGTAATAATAAGTACAGAATAAACTTTACATTACAAGAACTATATAAAAATGTAAATTATATATCATATATATTTAGAGTATAAAGATACATCGCAAGATTGTTTTCGAGAATTTTTCTTATTGTCATTTTTAACGTACAGTGCTGAAATCATTTATTCAATATTTATATAATAAAAAAATATTGAAGTAAAATTTATATTTTTTATTTTTACGTCGTAAGATTGTAGATGCATTTATAACATTCTTATATAATATTATGAGCCATTATTACATCAACTGTAAACATTCATACATTTTCGGAATTATATCCAAAGATTTATCAATATTTGTAATAAATTTCAATAATTTTTAATAATATTTACGCTTGCTACCTAAATCAATTGCAAAATCAATAAGAAACTCAAAAATAAAAATAAAAAATAAAAAATCACAACATTGAACCCTTAAAACTGCATATCAAATTTTTAGAAACTCAATAATAATAAATTTTAATTCCACACGTCGAAAAAAGTACATTATAAATTTACTATAAAATGATGCTAAAGTCACTAATAAGTCATTTTATTTTTTACAAATTGATACAAAAACAAACAAGTAATATATACTAACATTTAATGTTTCTAAAAATAGATATATTGCATTCTAAAAATTACACATAGATCGCATTAATTATCCACGTCAATGGTGTATACTGATACGACGACGTTGTGTACCATCACCGAATAATACCATAAAATCCATCATAGAGAGAGAACTTTTCGAAAAACTACTCATATACCATACTGCGTGACAAAGGTAACACATAGTATATTCACATAACCATGCCAAAACACCGAACTAAGCGCATACTAAATGAAATTGTTGACGAACTAAGTTACATTGGGTGCACAATTTGTTGACTGCAATATCTGTCCGAGCAACTCTCCAGATAAGACAGATCAGAATCGACCTCGAGCAATCGCAACCAAGGTCTGACCGTTTGTCAAATAGTTGCAATAGTTAATCCTGTTAGGGGCAATCCTGGCGGAATAGGTGGAGTGTAAGAATGACAAGACGGAGGGAGCCAACTGTACACGGTGGACGCGTGATACAGCGAGAGCTGATTGCAACAGCGGGTAATGACGACGAGGGTGAGCAGTAGCCTGGAAATAAGTAAAAATTTTAAATTTAGTTACAGTTCTGGCGCGTGGCTACGACACGTAAATACGTGCGAGGGTACGTGTGTGAGTCGCTTTCTTTCGTACGTTTTTTTTTCATTCGTGCGCAAACACGCGTACACCGACAAGTACACGTACGCGCGGATTTACGGACACGGACGTGTGATGTTTGCAACGCGCGGCCAGTGTACATTCAACGGGCCGAGGATGAGTCAGCAGCGCTCGACTGACAGCGCCAGCAAGAGTAGCGTTGCAAGGGTGTGAGCTTTAATGAGGGCTACCAAATTTCACACCGACTAGGTCCGTGCGAATTTCGACCGTTTCCATCCGCATGGATCTGCGACTCTGTTTAACTTTTTGCAGCGCGACACGGATACTTTGGTTCTCAGCGATCGGTTTAGGATGAGCGTTTAAGATTACGCGGATCGGACAATCAGGATTAGTTATGGTTAAGAGAGACAAACGAAACAAAGAAGGATGTTGCATTTTCCGAACAAATAAATGTTGCTTTCGTGAAAATTTGATACGTCTGTCTCAATGGATAATTAAAATCCTCTACATCCATGACCATAAATATATCGTGAATTTGTATGGTGTTTTTGGGGATATTATGATCATACGCAGAAATTCGTTTATCAATTCAAACACGATTTTGTGTTTATATATCGCAAGTTATACTATCTTTTGTATGAAAATGTCTTGAAATAAGATATTTTTGTAACGTCATTTCTTACAGTGTTATAATGGTGTTTTTTTTAATTTAAAATAATAAATAATGATGGTATTTTATGGAGGTTTGAAAGAGAATTGGGATAGAGACAATTTTTTCTGGTATATATGTGTACAGCGATTTCTATGTTGTTTGATGTCTTTGTTTTTTTAAACTCGCTGTATTACGCATTTTTATTTATGCAAATTTAAAATTTAATGAACAATTGTCATGAAAGAGCGAAATGTTTGAAATGAGATTTGTAACTGAAGTGACGTATAAACACATAATTGACAGGGAAAATGTGTTTATGTGCGATTGAAATAATTATTTAGCTTTTTGTAATTAGTTTATTTGTAATCGTTCATCAAATTAAAGTTAAATTATTACAATCCTCATAAGGTTTATATAGAATATAAATAATTGTAACTATAAATAATTAAACTCCAAATATCACTCAGTATTTGCTGTACTAATTAACAATCATTTTACTCGTTAGAAAATAATGGAAATACCGAATGGGAAATATATCACAAAATCCAACCAATAATTAAATTGCTTTATTTTAGTTTGTCTTTAATTAGTAAAACTATTTAATACGTTTTGCATCAAAATTTGTTTCGTATTTCATTTAGAAGTAAAATTATAACTTTTTTATATGGTTTATAAGACATTCTATAAATTAATAACATCTTATTCTTAATAACTTTTCCATCTTAAACAATTTTTTAGTTTAATTATTATTTTTATTTATTTATTTATTATTATTTTACTCAAAATTATAAAATTCACAAAATAACGTATAGGTTATTAGAATAATAATTTCTTATAATATACAAAGATTATACAATCTTTCCCGAAATACCACCCGATTTCACACTCTCTCCAAGCTCAACTCTGCTCTCATCTTCATATTTACTTGTTTTCACACTCGTATTTCTCCTATCATCAATTTTCTATCGCTGATCGTCAGAGCTCAGACGTTGTCGCAATCTTTTGTTGATTCGACGTTTCTGACGACGCGTCGCCAGTACAATTGTTCGCTGATTAAATCCCAACGTCTTTGCATAAATATTCGCGGTGCAATTAGAGCGCTACGTCATTAGCAGCCCCGACCGTTTGACGAATAGGATTTTCGCGGATCGCCCGAGGCGCTCGTGTCCGAATGCCTTTCGGGTTCGTGGCTGCTGACCCGCGAGATAATTTCTCATTTTTGCCCGGGACAAAAGCGCACCAAATCTTATTGTTCTTTCGCCGGTAATTAAGCGGACTGAATTAGTTCGCAATTGTTCTTCGTCGGCGGGGGATAATAAATAAGATTCCTGCAAAATGCCCTCAAGATCCTCCCACCGCTCTGCCATCTTTTCCGACAGTTCCCGCATTTACACAATCCCGTTCCGCTCAACCGCTCGAGGAGAAATAATAAGCGCTTCGCGCCGTCTGCGCCGAGCACCTTTTTCACTTCACGACCGATTGTAATCGCGGTTAAAAGCGCGCAATTCAATGTAATATACGAATCGCGGGTTTGCGACTGAACGTTTGACGTTCCAAATACTTTCGGATTTGATATCCTAATAAACGTATTCTGCTTTTTCGGCACTCGGTATTTGTACATCGACGCATTACTTTAAATTAAAGTTCATGATGTTAATTATAATTTTTGTTGTATTCCATTACCGGGGCTCGCGTTCTTTTTCATTATCTGTTTTGCTTCGGTTTGTATATTTCGTGGAAAATTGCAACGGATTTGAATGTAATTAAGTCAATTAAAGCCGACATTATTATAAGCAAAGTTATTTATCAAGATCTTAAGATTTTACATTTAATCTCGCAAATGATATTTTGCATCTTTTTAATCGCAATTTCAAGTTGTTCTGTTTGGTGTTTCTTCTCTTATATCAATTATCTGATTATGTTAATTATAAATCCGGCTATATTTACTTGGGTGGTTTAGGATTTTGGACATTGGCAGAAGTAGTACGAGAATGAATATTCTGCGGGATCAGGGGATGAAGACCTGGACAACTTTTCCGAATACTCGGTGAATATCTACATATTTGGAAACGTGAAATTATCTTTGAAAGTTTGAGCACAATACTAATAAAGTTCGTTATTACTGCAAACCTCGCGTTCAATTTTGCAAATAAATATTTGATTATTTTATTTTTAAAGAATTGTCGATTTTGTTGAATCTTTTTGAATTAAATCGGAATTACTTCTATTAACATGAGTAAAATAAATTTTAAATTTTAATTGTTCCATTTTAATTTTCAATTTCATAATACTGTTTTCGGATTACAGTATTCAATTTTTTACGTAAAAATAACTCTACATCAAAAGACGATTTTTGAATGTTAATATTTGTTTACAATTAAAATAAAAATTCACTTTATGCCTTAAATTAATTTAATTTATATGTATATAAATTTAAATTTTTATATCTAAAATTTTGATTCTTATGTCAGCTGTACATATAACGAATATAATTATAATTATTATATTATAAATTTGACATTAAATCCATCGTATAATTAAAATGTTTTAAACCTAAATTTCAATAAATTAATGATAACGTTAATAAATTTGGTATACATATCATCTGTAAATTTAAATATTTTCATGTTATACTGATATTAAATTTTATAATTCCACTTTAGTACATTGAAATTGTAATTTAATTATTGATTATGTCATTTACTTATGTATTATTAGTAATCGTTACGTATGTTGGTAATCGCTTTTATGCAAAAAAATTAAATTAAAATATTGTTAGAATTAATTACATACATAAATTATTACTATAATCCACTGCAAAACTTATTTTAAATAACGAAATCATCATAATTCTTACTGTTAGGCAATACATTTATTCGGTTCAAATACTTTTAATCAGCAGAATTGGGGTACAATAATGATGAGGCGTCGTACGAGGTGTAAACGATCGTCATTTTCCGGACTGTCCCATCGGCGTGTTCATCTCTCCCTCATAATACTGCGTACACAGATAACTATACTTTCCGCTCGTGGATGCCCTATTGTGAGAATAAGCTTCAATCCCGTATGTGACGGAGCAAAAGAACCCACCGTTGCCACCCTGGCAATCGTTCCCCATTTCAAAAGACCCTGCTCACTTTCGACTCACTTCCGCTTTTGCACCTACTCTCATATCGCAGCTATTTTTCCATGAAATGAATCTAACTAATGAGATTCGCCAATGATCATTATTTTTTAACTCGTATAAGATTAATCGTTCTTACAATGAAACGGAAAATTAAAATACAAAACGTTTGAATTATTGGTGAATAACAGTTGGTGCAAGTAAATTCCGTATTAAGTTAAAAGTATATTGTCTTTTGATATAAGATGATATAAGAATTTGTAAAACAAAAGCGTGATAATATGCAGTGAAATTGTATTTTTTGTAGTTTATTACATAGCTGTTATTGCATTAGAACTATAATGTTTGATTAATAAAAAGCATCTATATTTAAATGAAATACTATTTTGGAATAATGTAAAACATAATATATCGCGAAACTGTTTATTAAAATAAAATATATTTACTATTCTTCAATTTAAATATTTTGTAACAAATAATTGAGAGTTTATGTGATATTGCAAGTGAAATTCTACTGAAATTATAATCTGATTAATGCGAAATATCATAAAGGCTTTATGCCTTAGAAAGTGATTTGTTTAATTCGAATTATATAAAGTATAGTATAGAGGATGATGTTTATTTCTACTAGTTTGTTATAAATATTAACTTTAAATGCAAATAAACAACACAATTTTATAATAATAATATTATGTTTCGTGAAACGTACATGCATAAACTCTAAAATGTAGTTATGCTGTACTTAATTCTATCAAACAATAATGTTCTTGACAACTTGACACTCATGTTCAAACCGTATTTACTATTTGTTCCTGAAAGTGTCATATAACACGAAAGTTAAGTAAATTTTTAAAATATATAATCTTAAATAAAATCCTTTATGCAACATGCATGTACTCAATAATTAAATTATTATACAACGCATAACATATACTACCTATTAATTATTAATCTGATAATAAATCTTACATTATAAAATTAGATTACATTTGAATAATATAAATATATATACTAAATTGATGAAACTAATTTGAAAAAAATAATATTGAGCAATAGAAATTGACATAGAAATTTCATTTAGATTTCATTCATAGGCAATTAACAATATAAAATATGCTTAAACATATATATATATATGTACAAAAGATTTACATTATACATTAAAAAAATAATCTTACAAATTGTAAACTAGGTAATAGTAAAAGAAAAAAGGGTAGAAAAGTATAAAAAATTTGTAAATTATGATTAAAAACTTCTAAATATTTGTCAAATATTATTAAACTACACGGAGAAAAATAAGATTTTTAACATTCACTTTTAATGGCGGTATTGAAATAATGTTTATTTTTATCATTTGATTGGTTTGATTGAAACAAATAGTAAAGCTGTTCAAACTATATGAT
>JABFQC010006603.1:0-10651 GCA_022817085.1 Psilanteris sp. ZL-2020 | reverse complement strand
TTTTGATCTCTTATAGGCTCCATAAGTCCTCCAAATATGCTCTGAACGTGTAAAATTGGAAAAAGGCAGTACTTATGAGGACATATTGAGTACTTTTTAACATGAACAAAATTATGCCTCGGGATATAAGTTTCATTCAATTTGAAATAAAAGTTGAAAGAAGAAATTTTTGATTAATTTTTCTAAAACTCATTTGATATTTGAAATTCACTTTTAACTTCAATTAAAAGTCTTTATATACACCTGCGATCTGTGAATCATCACACAAACTTTATTCGGTTTGTGCATATCTACACGCAGAAAGAAATTCGATTATAAATTACTGGAAATTCAGTGATATAATGAAGCACGCAGCAACTGTTGAATATATCAAAAATTAAATTAAAAGTCACTGCAGTTTACTCCAAAATTATAAACACGCAGTATATTATAAAAATAAATTCAGTAATAATGATGTATTTGTAGAAATAATTTAATAATATTGTACATTTTTTTAAACATATATTAACAGATTTAATATATATCTCACTTAAAGAAGAATGCTCACGGAAACAGTTGTTAAAATGATTTTCTCGCAAATAATAAGTTATTTATGTGGTTAAATTTACGCGAAGGGAACGAATTCCATATAATATATAATAAAAACATCTACAATATTGGGATTTTCTATATTTATTGTATCATACAACGTCATAAAATTCAAGATTGCGGTATTATTAATTTAATATACAACAAAATAAGGTACTACTTTTATAACGAAAATGTGCGATAATATTGTTTGTACGGAAGTACTAGTTCTTAAAATTAAATAGTCTTGGATTTATAAATTATGATTATATTATGATTAAATATATTCTATAAATATAAATCCTTATAGTATGCATGCACATAAAGAAGGTAAATCGAAATTTCTGTATCCGATTGTATCCGATCATAAGCGATATTTCTTCTTCAAAAAATATACATAAAATGGAGTTCTTCTTCCTGAATACTTTTACTCACGAAAGATATGCATTACTCTCTAGGGAGTAAAACTCATCTTTTTTTTTCAATGCAGAAATGTATAAATTATATTCCGAATATAAAACTATTATAGTCAGTCTTATCAGAACTATAAATCTATAACCAAATAATTATTTGCATCATTAAAATATTTTCACTAATACAAAAAGTGTCCACGGCATTTGGCTTGAAAACGATTTTTCATTATGATTAATTACCCGAGTGTACCGCTCTGTTGAAGTCTCATTAAACATGGATTAAAGTGTGCGCTGACGAACATTGTTCAAAACCAAAAATCAAGAAAAAAGTACCGCACGCATCAAGCTGAGATTTATTATATACAATAGTTCAATTATCAGCTCTCTCGATTTTTACTGATTGATTGCCAGTTACGTCGACCCTCGTTATTTCTCCGAGCTTTTGAGCGTGATATTACTCTCACAGTTTTTACCTAAGCATCAGTATTTACTTTTGCAGCAAACTCACTAATTTTTACCGTCGTTTTCCAATTTTGGCTTTTGATTTGAAACTTTTATTTCGATTGATGAAAGCAAAAATCTGTAATTTAAAACGCATTCAATTATTAATGTGAATTACAAATGTTGAAATATATACAGAATATCAGAATTATAATTCAACTGTATAAATCTTAATCGAATGTTTATCGTTTATTATTATTTTATGAAATTTTTCAGTACTTAATTTTTGTGAATGCAAGTAAATACCAAAATAATTTCTAAAATTTATGTTTATTCCCCTTAAAAATGTACGTCATATTGTAATTATAACCCGAAACTAATAACAAATCCCCTTCAAAGTACCGAATATATAAAGTTTCTTGGTAATTAAGATTGCGTCGTTGCGCTTTCATTTTCTGGGAAATATTAAGAATTCGCTACGCGTGATTGTGATGTTGATAAAGAAAAAATGAGAGAAATTGCGACTTCGTTCGCACGGAAACAGGTATATTACAAAATACAACGCACAATCGTAGCATAGGTTTTTTTAATATAGAACTTAAGTATGATTAGTGAATATAAAAATCTAATAATTAATGCACGATGGTGCTTTTAATATAATGGAGTAACGGGGGCATAATAATATTCTATCTCCAACCCATTAATACAATATCATAACGCACACATATACAAATTTACCTTCTATTTTTTTATACTTTTTTTACAAAGCTTTTATCGAATGCATTTAGGCGCCACATTCTTCACCCTGTATGTATTAGAGTAATTATAATAAACATGCATCTTTGTTCAGTTTTGTGCAGGATTTACAAATACACTCATATAGAAAAAAACCATGGAGCAATGTATCGGACTATCAGACCCGTCTTTAACCATCATCTGGCGATTATACACTGAGAAAACAAGTTTGCAGAACTAGCAATCTAGATGTCACAATCCAGATTGTTAGAAATATTATTATTCTTTATAGAACTATTATTTGTTTTTAAAATGTATTTTCTTTATATTTTATATATACAATAATGGATATCTCTTTGTAGAGAATATATGTTAAACAACTTTGGTTTGGAATATTTAATTAATTCATTAATAACAATTAATGAAGGTTTATTTAATGATGTTTAAATGATAAATCAAATTTTGTTTAATATAAACATTATATTATACTTTAAATAACTTATATTTATGTGTAAATTACAAATATTGCATTAGTATATCTTTATTTAATATTTATTTAATTTTTATTTAACACTCAATTTTCTACAATCTGAGATTATTCTATTCAAATATCTGCGATTGCAGATTTAACAATATAGATTTCTATTTTAGCAATATAGTTTTCTCAGTGTAGGTTGCCGATGATTGGTAAATCTCATTGGGATGAAACGGGCCATGATCTTGGTCCAATGGTATTACCGATGACCTGCCAATAATGCTAGTCAGCCATACGGGTTTCTTTTTCCTGAGGCAAAATAAATAAATAAAAAAAGTAATTGGCACACGGTTGGTCCAAGTGTGGTACATTATCGCCTGATCTTCGGGCGCCAACTATGGCCCATGCTTATTGGTACGAAACGCGGTAGTATTGGCTCAATCATGTTAACTGCCAATGCACGGGGAAAAATATCAATGCTAAATCAACATTGTATACTCGATATTTTTCTCGAAATGTTAATTTGAATTAGATAAAATGTAAAAACTACATTAAGTTAGTGTGTTAATTCAACATTTCTAACCTAAAAATAGGAGAATAAACTTGAGTCAATGCTGATTTAGCATTGTTATTTTTCCCCGTGTGAGTGGCGATCGATCGATTCACGTATGGTCTATAATAACACAAAAATCTATATTTGTATATTCTAGTACTCTCTCATATACTCTTATAAACTATTTCTTATTATCCATAGTCGCACATACAGAGATTAGAATTATTACAATAAAACATTTTTTGAAGAACGCTCACCCACCCAGTAATGATCACCACCAACTCTGCTTAACCTTCTTGATCTATTCTGCTGATGCTCACCAACCATCCATAAATTTTTATTTTATACAAGTCCACTTTGATAAGTACTATGCTTTAGATACCTCCCAGCGATACGTCCCAACCGTTTGCCGATAATCGGCAACCGATGATCAGCCGACGATTAGCACGCATGGGACATGCATGTCCCAATCATTGGTTTATGGATTCAAGATATCATTTATCGATAGTTTATTTTAGAATAGACCTTTCGTGTGCCAAGCATGGTCACGATTATTGGCTTATGCTATTTGAACATCGTTTGTCAAACATCGTATGATTTATTTCACAGTCGACATGTCCATATCACACGCATGGGCCTATTATCTGCAAATGGTTTGACAAATTTATATGTGTCGATGAATGGCATCACAATTGTGCCAATGATGGTCCGATTATTTGCCGATAATAGGAACATCCTTGTGCTAAGAAAAATGTTAAATAATCTTCGTTAGCCATGCTGACCCATTCTTGCGCCGTTTGTTAACGTCGGCTGGCCACAGACTTTTCTGTCTGGGGCATATATTAAAAGTAAAAATATAATATCCATATGTGAATATAATTCTGTTGTCATAGAATATTTTATGTTTTTCTACCAATGATTATAATTATTATATTTTTATTATAATCTTATATTGTACTTTCCAGGCTCTATAATAATTTTAAATTTTATATTATTTTTGCAAAGAAAATTAAAATTTTGTTTTACCACACGCACAGAAACATTGATATTTATATCAAAATAATGCTTTTTTATTTGAATCAACATGCTAATTAACCATTTCAGCATATCAACCATTTCAGTAAAAGTGTAAATATTTACAAAATATTTTATTGAACTCATATACTTCACAGACAAATTAACAATATACGCTTAACAAAATAATTTCTTGATTTCAACTGTATCACTTCTGTGCGTGTAAGAAGTAAGCCCGTAAAAAGATTATTAAAGGGAGAAACGTTATTTCTAAATTTAAATTGTTATAATAATCATGATTACGCAAATTTGATTAGCTTTTTAATCATAAATAATAATATTTATCTCAACGTTATCGTGTAAATTATATTTGATCTACAATAATTTCATTTACTATATCAATCAATTTAATACTCACGCAAATTACGTTTAAACAAAATATGTGTGTAGAGGAAATGCTGGCTGTAATCAGTAGGCGTTCGAGTGTGAAATTCTGTAAACCGCGACAGCATTAAATTAATTTAACCGAAGCTTTTCTCATAGAATTTATTTTGGTTCTAATGGATCCTGTATGTATACATTGTATAATAATATATATAATGAAATTTAAAATATAATTATTGTATACATTTCATTTTCAGCAATTAATTCTTTTTAATATATAATTTTATAATTCAAACTAGATATTATTATTTCTAAACAATAAATTTGCAGTTTATTCTATGTCCGTGATTTGTAGGTTTTAGAATTTTTTTAAGTATTATTGTTTTCAAATTTAAATATATTTTGTAAACATTGTAATCGCATATCATTATTGAATAATAATTATTAAACAATTTAAAAGAAGTAAAACCAATTCAGACTTTGCATTGAAACAAGTATCTAAAGTAAATAGTTTAATTACAATTACTATACACTTCATGCAGAATGCACGTAATACATTTTCCAATTACTTGCTCGAAAGTTATTTATAAACAAATTTTAACTTCGAATATTTTTCAAACGCCGAGAAAAGAATGATTTCCCATCTCTTCCGGATTTA
Organism: Psilanteris sp. ZL-2020; assembly: GCA_022817085.1. Classification (NCBI taxonomy): domain Eukaryota; kingdom Metazoa; phylum Arthropoda; class Insecta; order Hymenoptera; family Scelionidae; genus Psilanteris; species Psilanteris sp. ZL-2020. The sequence continues at coordinate 5,411 of JABFQC010006603.1, read as the reverse complement.
ATTCAATTCTAAAAGACTGCGGTGGAAATAATTATTTTTTTGTTGCATAAAGGGATTTAACGTATATATATACACGTATATATATACGGTGTGTGGGAAAAGGACAAAGCATGGCATCGTCGTGTTATTTGCGCAGCGGCTTTTTGCTCAAACAGTGGCAAAAAAGAGAAAGGAGGGCAAAAAATAATTAAGAATCACACAAAAAGTTATTACACGTTTTCGTCCGACTGAGTAGTTAAATTGACCGCGGCGCAATAGTTGGCGCGGAAAAAGTGTACGGAAAATTTTGCGCCGTCGGAATGTTTTATCTTGAAATGAAAGATGAACTTGGAGGCGTGTTGCATTTCCGAAACTGGAATGCGTTATCTTCGAGTGCATGCAAGCGAGCGAGTGCACGTGGAATACTCTCCACACCCTGCGCGATCTCTATTCACGTCCAGTCTCCGAACTTTCCAGACGACAAAAGTTTATGAAATTCCCTCGAAGCAGACTAAGCGCGCGGCGCGTGTGTCGGAGCGCGGCGCATGCACGTATGTAAATATGTGAAAAACTCTCCACCTGTGATAATTATTCGGCAAATAATTCATTATCGGTGTGTTGCAACTAACGCAGTTTTCGTATACCCCGTTCGAATTATCCGCCTTTGACGAGCCAACGTTTTCCGGATACTCAGTTGATTTGCGTATAAATATTTGCTCATCGATTAATAACGATATCGATTTTGCACAAGCTTGCTTTACAAATCAAACATTCCGACCGTTTATTCGTGGCAATCAAAGTTTGACATACAAATTGTTTCAGATTACGATCAACAGGACGCGAATATGGATTATTATTATTCCGTGTCTTGCAAGTCCAGGTGATTGCTTTTGATAACAAAAGCATTTATTAAAACGTCAAATTCTTCAGAATTATTCCGCTGTGTGTAATTCGCTTTTTGCGTATATACATATGCATGTCGATATTAGCCATCAAACGTTAATGAATATATAAATTTGGTTATTTCTTTTTTGCTTTCGACGTATATTTCCCGTGATTAAAGTCATCCCGCGCTTGGATTGCAAGCGAAAATTAATATATACACGTTAGTCGGAGAGAAAAAAAAACAGATTTCAGAGTTCGTCTTAAGCGAAAGCTTTTTAACTTATTTCAAAGACGCCGCAACTGATATATATATATAAACAAAAGGTCATTAATTTGGATTTCGATGTCGTAAACACAATTTCTGTTGCGAAACGCTCGTAAAAGTTAAGTAATTCGAAAGAACTAAAACTCAGTCAAAGGGAAGAAATTAATCGTTCGGCAAATGTAAATGGCTTATTTAATCGTTGAGAAAAAATATAAATTAAATTGTAACGAGAAGACAAAGCGTGTGTTGATCGGTCTAATTTCGTGATAATTATACAATTATAGCTTAACGAAGTGACTTGCAATTTATATAAGAGTCGTCGGCAATACTTGTAACATTTATCTATACTTGTACATAAATAATTAGAATCGGCAGTGGAGATTAATTACAGAAGGAAACATAAAAAAACTACGACATTACGGTTTTTAAAATCGCATTTCATGTTGTTTTTCTTCGCCCGAAATCGTATTATAAAATTATAGCCAATTCTTCAAAACTTCTACACCACCATCGTCATTATTATTATTATAAATTGAATCGGTACTTCGCTAAATATATACAATTGAAATAAGTTGTGAAAAATAATCCCCGTGAAAAGCTTCAAAGCAGTGGTCTTTGATTTTTCTCGCACATTACCTCAAGATTTCCTGTTATTTCAAACTTTACAGAACCGTACACTCTGAACTTTAATTTAACTATTTTTTCGCTTTCTACTTAAATAGCACAAAGGCTTCTCAAAATTCGCGGTTTTCTTGACGATAAAGTTGCCGGAGCGCGATCTCGATGCTTTTCAGAATGGGGTAACCGTACACCATCAGCTTGACTCGGTCGTTCATTTAAAAGTACCCTGGACTGGATGCTCACACTTCGGCTATTGTCTCTCGACAGTTTATCGTAACCCTACACTTATTGCACGACCGTCCTTTTATACGAAACGCGCGCGGTATTATATTCGAGGTTCGTTCACACTACAACAACGTGTTATTTAAAACGTGAATCGTTAGTAACATCCTGAAAAGGTTGAGTCTGATCGTTCGCGAGTCGATAAAAACTGTTATTTATAAAACAAATGGTCCGCCGATACCCGAATACTATGCGCGTGCAACAAAATCATTATTTTCGTTGTTGCGTTTCGACAAGCCTCGAAATTATAATTCAACGTGTTCGCTTATTTTTAAACCAAAACTGACCAACTACGACTGCGAATTATCTTGATTTACACTTCTGTTCGATATTTTAATATTTATACACTGAAAAACATAATCTTACAAATTTGACCAAACTGGATAATAAAAGCAGGAAAACTAAGCAAAAATGTAAATTAACGTTAGGCTATATCATTGTGTTTACCATTAGTTTGGTAATATGTAACATATATGTAGAATTTTCTAACCATAATTTATCATATTATTTACATTTTTGCCTATTTTTCCTCCTGTTACTATCTTGTTTGGTCAAATTTGCAAGGTTATTTTTTTCAGTGTAGTATAATACAAATAATATGTAATCGAACTCCACACCCAAGACCAGTCAAAACTTAATACTTAACGCTCGTTAATTTACAATGAGAGAAATAATGTATTAAATACTACAACTTATACGATGAATCCTACGACGGCAGTGTTATACAGTGATAATTGCATAAAACGTTGTATTATATGTTGAATGTTTGAATAAATGTTTCAATAAATACCACTGACGTTGTACTAATTAAAACTGTTTTTGCAAATTTTCACAGTATAACACTGTCATCATAAGATTCATCGTATACGTTGTAATAATTGATACATTATTTCTTTCAGTGTAGAAAGTACAAAGGATACGGTCCAAATTGTAATCCAAAGTGCGTATATTTTACATGACAACAGGGTATATCACTGTAAAAACAGGTGTGTTTTAAAGTAAGGCACCTTTTTGTAGACAGTTTTCAGTCCTTCACTTACAAAATCAGTTTAGCGACTTATAGCAAGACACTTGTAAGATGCCTTAGATCATACATAACCTCGTTTTCTGTCACTTATGGTACATTCTGTATTTTAACTAATAACATTAAAGATATTATTATAGATGTATAATTTAATTATTTTTTTTATATCAACTAAAATTATATATTCTTATTACTTTTAATAAAAAACACACCGAAAAATAATTAATTTCAATTCAGGCGCCTTATATTTCGGTATCTTAAACCTTCAAAATGGCTTATTCGTAAGGCGTCTTTTCGTACAAGTAACATGGCGTCTTCATTTAAGGCGGAGCTGTCTTAAAATAAGGCATTCAAAAGGTTCCTGTTTTTGCAGTGTACGCGTTTAATCAGAACATGTTGTTGTATAAATTGGGTTAGGTATATGTTGGTCATACTAAATTATTAGAGAGTCGTGTGCGTGTTTGTGATCAGCGACGGTGATGCTGACACGCAATTTTACGATTTGACTGGTTCAAACTCGATATCAAACGAGACATATATAAATGCAATATAAAACGTACAGAAATAATAACTGGTAATATTGGTGTAACAAAATGGGTCAAAAGCTGAAAAGTTTGTTGACTGAATATCAGTGAGCTCAAAGGGACTTGTTCCCAGCAAATTACAACAAACCTCAGAGTCGCTTTCGTTTTGTCGACGCCTCTTTGACGCTGTCACTGACTTAAGCAAGCGTCAATGTCACTGCGACGCCGTCTTAGTGCGAAGGGCGTGTTACTGGCACTGACTTTGATCTACTCGACTCGACTATAATCTCATTCCGATGATTCACAAGACGCGAATCTCAACAATACTGCAAAGTTTTGCTTCGCCGTTTCAAAAAACTTTGAATCGTACAAATTGAGAGGAGAATTATAATATAGACGAATTATATGTGTTCGGTATTAAACCATAAAAAACGAACATTTTTAGATGTGTACGATTTCAGTTCACTTTCGCTTTCGGGAATCAGAAGCGATCATTTGATTTCATAAAAGATCTTATTCAACCGCTCATTGTATCGCGCAACTTATAATTAGATTCACTATTACAGATTCCGATTCAAACGTTCATTTCGAAGCTTGACATGCATAATTAATTGCGCATATACTATACATTTTCAAGTAATCGCATTAATGATTCATAGTATTATTTGTACGTATATCAATTTACTGGCGGGTCAAAACATCCGGAACGATATACTAAGATAAAAATGTGCAGGGAATACTGACGGTTATTGTTGTTATTTGTCTTATCCAGAGCGATTAGATAGATTTGCGTAGGCATATATGATTTATAAACAGAAAACATCTTATTATATTCTATTTCATTGCAATATGCCAATATAAAGGATAATCTATTTGGTTCGATTATCTTACACTGAGAAAAATAAAGCATGAAAAATTACTGTTTATAATACTAATTTGGGGCCATGTGATACAAATCGTCAAAATTTACTGTTTTTAACAGAAAAAAATCAAGTTATTTACATAGATAATTACTGAATTATAATAATATATTACTGTTAAAAACAATAAATTTTGACGATTGGTACCATATGATCCCAAATATGTAGTATTACACTGAGAGAAATATTACAGAAAATTTTACTGATTTTTACAGTAACGAAAAGAAATGTATACACGGAAAAAAATGTAGAACGTATACTAGTAGAAGTATGGCTGATTTAGCTATATTCTTACTAGTATATGGATAAATACAGCTGCGTTAGCCATATTTCTACTAGTGTATGTTGTACATTTTTTTCCGTGTACTAAAAAAGAAATTTTGGCGTTAATATTAACATTAAATACTGAATAAACTGAATAATGTTCTCTTTTCTTTTTAACATTTTCAATTTTTACCACCAAAAATTACTGTTTAAACAGTAATTTTCAGGATCTGACCGACATATCTTTGCATTACTGGTAAAAACGATAAAAATTTCTGTTATATTTCTCTCAGTGTATAAACAATCATTTTTCATGTTTTATTTTTCTCAGTGCAATTAAGCAAAGCGATGCACATAAGCACTTATTATTTTCTCGATTAAAATTAGTTTTTTGGCGGTTTTGTACATTAACTGAGTGCATTAACTCTTTAATCATTCTTCGTATTTAAGAGATACAATGAATTCTATTATATACATATATATTGAAAGAAATATTAGAGTAAAATTAGAGTAACAATTGCAAGATAGAGTTTTTATACCAAATAACTTTATATATGTATATACACTCTAAGAACAGTCATGTTATGAGAATCGGAATCATGCTTTGAGAGCATGAATATCAGTTTGATATTTGATCAGTATAATTT
>JABFQC010006602.1:0-10652 GCA_022817085.1 Psilanteris sp. ZL-2020 | reverse complement strand
ATTAAATTCATTTTCTTAACATTAAATACATTCTTCCAAACTGAGAAAATGTGCGTATACACGAAAAATGAACATTTTAAATAAATTAACGAAAATATAACGAAATCTGCAATATCTGTCAAAATCGTTTAGAGAACCACCTTAATAAAGATGAAAATATATTATACAGTAAGTCCGATAAAGATGCATAACCATCCACAGTACTTCCAGTTAATTAAAGAACGCACCCTATAGTTAACGTTCAATTCAAATTTATCATTTTGTAACAATTATATCTTATGAAAGTGTAGTTTTTTTTTTTTATTTATCAGTTAATCATTTACAAATTATAAATAAATAATATTAAAATAACATGATAAAAAATACTACTTCTTTGTATTAGATTCGGGGTTCTTTAGTTTGACTAGGGGGTACTATATGGCGCTTTCGAAAAGTAACAATACTTTTTATGGAAAAAGGATACACTTATCTGCGCAAAATTGACTGTCCTTTATTAATAGAAAATATTATTACTTTCCGAAAGCGACAATAGTTTCAGTGCGATAGTCTTAGGGTTTTTTATAATACAATACTGTCTACTTATTATATTAATATTATATATTCATTCAGACAATTTTCTCATTTCAGGAGATTATTGTTAAACAAAAAATATATATATTAAAACAAAATTATCAACGGGACACCTCAACTCGTTTTTTTGCCATCTCGAAAACGAGTTGTGTTTTCATATCTATAATTCAATACATATATATTCATTTTAGTATTAAATAACATTCTCCAAAAATGATAAAATTGCCTGAATCAGTATACAATATTAATTACAATTATTAAAAAAATATATTATAATATATTCTAATTCCAATAAAATTCCCCAAAAGTTTAATACTAAATAAATTTTAAAACACTCTAAAACTTACAAGATTACTTGAATGATCACTTTAATTCTGTATTATTATTATAATAACAGACAATAATAACATTAAATCTATACTATGTGTAATGATAAATGATATATAAAGTGTGTTCCACTTTTTCCTTACGTACTGCAAATAGTCGTGCATCTTTATCAAACTTACCTTAATATATATTTTTATCTTTTACTAACGCAGCAATTTCAGTACACTAAAAGCACTAAAAGTAAATTTACGAAACGCACCCATAGTCGGTAAATATACACATTAATCGCATCAACTATACTTATATCCTAATAGAGACATTTATTTAACTTGACACTTTGCTTTTCATTATAATCATATTTTTAATCATGACTATTAAGCAACATTTTTAATAGCGCTATAAAGATATTAATCTCACAAAATAATACAAGATTATTTAGATTAAATTAGTCAAAATAAACATTTTATAGAAAGCCAAAGTAACATACTATATAAGTATACAAGATGTAAGAATATCTTTGTCCTTATCTATTCTACGAAATAATAAAAGATTAAGCAAGTTTTATGAAAAAATTGAAAAACAGAAAGCAATTCTTACAACACACTGAGCTTACTGTTACTGTACATACATATACAGTTTGATTATTACAGTTTCTTTATAAATCTACACAAATTGAAGTTTTTAAAGTTACATATATAATATTATCAATTAAACATTATCATAGCGGGATGAAACAGTATCAATATCTATTAAGTATGTTTAATCTAATAAGCGTGGGATTATAATTATAAGAATGATACGATGAAACACTTGTTGGATTATAGCACACATAATCTTGTAAATTAAACAACAATTAAAGAAGTAGTAGGTCGTGGAATGTCGTGAAGAATCGTCACGAATCGTAAATGTTCGTAAGGTGGGGCGTGACAGGCGTGCGAATGTTTGTTACATGCGAATATGTTGGTTCAGTAGTGACATTGTGTGATCACGCAATTGTGTCGTTTCTTAATGTTATGTAAATATTCCATTCAATTTCATAGACTTTTTATCATTAAAACTTTCTGAATATTGGGCAGTTGTGTTAGTTAGTTTTATGATTTAATTACGATGACATTTTCAAATACGAACTTTCACCTTCCATAATTTAGTTATTCGTCTCTGCACGTACAATTAAGTATGCTTGATTATATTTTTTTTAACATTTAATTCTACAATTCTTAATGTGTTTATATGAAATGAATTTTGTTAATATTGCAAGTATTTCCAAATTTGTAGTAACAATTTTATAAAAGCTGGATTATATAAATAATATAATAGAATTACATTTAAAAATAAATATTTGTATTTTATTATCACTAATACTGAATGTATCCTATAGAATATTTCTAAGGTATAACCATTATGAGTCAACAATTTGTTTTTTAATCAATTTTTAATTAATATATATATATATATATAAATGCATTTGAAACACTAATAACCATAATACAGAAAGAAAAAATTAGGACGAACACAGAACAATTGTGATAAAATTTTCTTCTAATAATCTTTTAGGAAATAGCATTATTTTTATATAATTTAATCTAATTTTTAATTTTCTTTTTCTTTACAATTATTTAGTCTTTTGTATTAGTTTTTAATTACTTTTGGAATGTTTTTAATATTTTTAAGTATATATATATAATTAAGTGAATATATTTGTTGTTTAGTTAGATTGATAAAAGTCAATATTTAAATTTATTGATGATATATATAATGCCGTCTTTTTACTATATATTTTCCTTAAAATTTTAATTATTGTTATTTTAAATAATTTGATATAAAATAGTTAGATTTCCATAAATAACAAACTTCTATGTGTGAAATAATTGAAGAAATGTTTTTCATAATTTGAACAACATATATAAATTATCCCTATTAAAGTTTATTATTATCAACATTATGACATAGATAAAAATGTTTTTGACTTAATATTTAGTAAGCGGGATTAAATTATGAAACAAAATTATACTTAAAATAAGAAAAATATAATAAACAGTATAAAAATTAATACCATTCAATTTACTTTAACATGAAAACACTTTTATGTACATAAATAAATTGTTTAACAAATAATTAGTCTTGTTATTATTTTATGTGATTATTTTATTATGTATACAAGATAGTATAATTCATTATTAAAATAATTAATAGTAATTAAATATAGATTATAAAATAAATTTAATAATGATTGTCAAATAAAGTTAATGATTTAATTAAGAAACAATTATACAAAATGTTATTTAAGTAAATATATAAATAAAATAAAACTATAAATATGTTTTTAATTGTTCTTTTAAATATGTAAAATATATATATGATTTAAATAAATCATTATTACATTATTTTAGTCATAAATTATAACATTGATTCTGTTTTAAAATTGTTGTATTATAGTTTATAAAATACATAATAATTTTGTAAATTTAGTTTGACATGAGTGTTCTATCAAATCTATGGATAAAAGTGTTGTATGACTTTAAATATACAACTAGAGAAGGACAAGAGGTGGTAATAACTAAAGATGAAAAGTTGATATTGCTAGAAAAAACTAATTCAGATTGGTGGCATGCTCAACGAGAATCAGAAAATGAACCAATCTATGTTCCTGCTACTTATGTAGAAGAAATATTAAAACAGGATTGCCATGAAGACAAGAATACACAGAAAGCTAAAAATAATGAACAAGAAAGTACATTCATTGAATCAGGTACAACAAATTATAACCAAATATACAATATAGATATATATATATTTTTAATAATTTTTTTAAAATATAATATTTTACATAAAATATTAGTTTTAATATTAATATATATAATTCATAAATAAAAGTTAGACTACTAGTTAATAACTCAATTATCATATAAATAAGATAAGATAACAGATTAGACAAAACTGTTTCAATAAGATTTCTGATTTAAAGTACATTATTTTTATTTTTTAGAAAATTCAGAAGTTCCAACTGTTAAAGAAGAAAGAAGAAATCACGAATCTTTTAGAAATGTAATAAGAAAATTATCTAGTAACTTGAATTCTTCTTCAACAAAACCAGTTAAAGCAGTTAAACTAACAAAAAAAGGTTCCATTAATTCTTACGATGAAAAAAATATTAAAAAACCTGAAAACTTATCTGAAACTTCAGCATTTGCTAAATGTTTCGGTAAAGGAATGAAAAGCTCGGATGATCGACCCCAAAACCGCTTCCAAGTAGAGTTGGAAAGTGCACTTGTCAATAGATCACATAGGAATATCGTTTATTCTTCAAAATCAGATGACCATTCGGTTCCAAAATCAAATAATGATGAAAATCAAACATCCCAAAAATCTTTTAATCAATCTGACAAAGTGGTTTCTCAACAGAAACTTGAAAAATTAACACAAAAACTGCAAGATAAAAACCCCAAAACAATTGAATGTTTAACTAAAGAGTTTGAATCCAGAGTACAAAAAAATGTAAAAATGAAAAATAATTTAACTGATGCGATGACTACACAAGAAACATCAAATTCAAGCATGTCAAACAAATCTGTTCTTAGTAGTAAAAGCTCTGAAATGTTAGTACAAAAAAGCACTTTGACTAATGATTTGCCAATACGTGAAATGGAAAAGAATCATGATCAAATAAACTTGAATGAAGATGAGAAAAATTGTAAACAAAATATTGGTCTATCAACAATTTCTGAAATGGATGATGATGCTATTTTAAAAGACAATCGTAAAATGTGGGCAATTGAAAGATTAATGGGAGAGTTGTTAAAGTCTTCTGAAAAGAAGGTACTTTCTACAGTTAATGAAGAAACCAATAAAGATAATGATGCTGAAATAAAAACGAATGAATCGCATGAAATAAAAAGTACTACTAAATACAGCAAACCCAAAGAAGAAAACATTATATTTGATTTTTCCGCAAATTCTAATGTAACTGCAAAAACAGTGAACAAAAAGTCTCCCAAAGTTTTGGATGAATATAACGAAGCTAATATTTTAAATGATAACGAAGAACAAAATAAATTAGACTATGAAAAACCATCCTATAGCAGTGTATCTATTAAATTAAAAAACAAACATATGCCAAAATTATGTATGAAATTAAAAAGTTTAGATTCTAATTTACAATTGACGCCATCTTTAGAAAAGTTGGCCAGTGAAATACAATTCATACCTGCAAATAAAATAACGGAAAATTTTAAACAATATTCTAAGTCTGACAGTGCTTTAAATGAGTTCAACCGCCCAAAGATTATCCCAAACACTTTTAGGAGTCTGGATAAGAAGCATGAATATTTACACGAGCAAAAACTGATTAATTCGAAACGTCTTCGTATTTTTAATCGTAAATTATCATTCACTGTTAAAAATTCAACTGAAAAGCACAAACAACAATTAAAGCGTAAAACACGTAGTTTAGGTGATTTAAATTTGATCGAAGAAAATACACCTAATTTAAATACGAAAGATAACAATGACAAATCAAAAACAAAGAAAAAGAATATACCACTGTTTAAATCTACCGATTCTTTAAAAAGGAACGCGATCAAACCAATCCCTGCAAAAAGAAAAATATTTGATGTATTTCAGTCAGGTGAAAATGTTGGTTACACAAAACCTCCATTAACAGGAAGTTGTGAAAATGTGCAACAAAGGTGGCCTATCGACCTTGAGCGAAGTACTGCTGTTGGATTTAAAACACTTTTAAGAACATCTGATAGTGGTTCTGAAGAATTTTTACAAAATAAAACTTTTCCTAATGTTAATAATAAATCAAAATGTACAAGTAATGATGATTTATTTCAAGAAATTAATAATACAAATCTGAGTGATATGAGTAGAAACCTTTCAAGTGAAGCTATATTAAGCTCAACTGAAAGTTTAGAATCTAATGCAAATCCTGTTTTTGAAGCTTCATCCAATACAGACAATTATGTACATTTACCAGATGGTTGGAAACAAGAAATTGATCTTAAAACAAGGCAGATTTGTTATGTAAATGACTCTGGAGATAAGGTTTGTTATTATTCTAGTTATACCTTTTAAAATATAGAACATTTTTTTATAAATCTAGTTTATCTATCTAGTATGTAAAACATTTCAAAATATTGTTTTGAAATTAATAGAAATGTGAGATATACTTATTACATATGACAATATAAATATTAAATATAAATTAATTTTTAATAATGTAAATAAAGTTTAACTTTTAGTAAAAATTATTATAGTTATACAATAAAGATATAAAAATTGTAAATTAAATATAATATAACATATTTTTTTAGTGGTTTTCTTCTAATGACTCAGAAGGGAAGATATATTTTTTTGAAGAAAATAGCAACAAGTCATCGTGGGCATTACCAACTATCAAAGATAAAATATCATCTAATTCCAAGATTAATTCTCGATATAATTCAGTTGATAATTTAAAAAAACTTGATATGAAATCAAATAAGAATGTGGAAATGATGAATGATTTAAAACACAATAATTGGCCACAACTTTTCCATGGAAATATGGTATGGTGCATAATGTTATATTTGTTATGTCTTAAAATATTCGAAATTAACTAATAATATATTAATTAATTAAATAATAAATAATTGCACTTATTAATTTACAGTGTATTTTAAAAGAAGGATTATTAAATCGAACTAAAATAACGGAACATGGAAAGAAATTAAAAAAATGTTGGAATACATCTTATGCAGTATTAACGGAACTATTTCTATTATTCTTTCGAGATGAAAAAATATTTTCAGCTATGGTAATTTTTTTATTCAATATTAAAATTTTAAAATAATTAGATTAACAAAATAATTGAAATATATTACTAATGTATATATATTTTTTAAATATATTGTATAATATTTTATAAAAACTATAAATCTTTTTATCATATTAGTAATTGCATGATTTTCACATTTTAATTATTAACACAATAATTGTAACTACTACTTTTTATGTTTTTTTTTTTATATTTATTATAATATTTAAATTTAATTTTTATATTATATGAAACAAAACTTTTAATGTTTTGTATTCTTAACATTTATCATTCTTACATGTTTCAGAAAATGGGCTATTTATCAACAGCAAAACCTGATATATCCGTGGATTTAAATGGTGCCTCTATTGAATCTGGAGAGAAATTTAGTAGTAGAAAAAATGTATTTTTAATAAGTACTATTTTTGGACTTCAAGTTCTAATTCAATCTGACAATTCAATTCAAAGTATAGAATGGTGTCAGCAAGTTCAAAACGTAATAAAAGCATTGGTAAGTAAGCATTATTTGTAATTTTATTATAATTATAAAATATAAAACATATTGGTATCATAATTTTACTCATACATTACTAATGACTAACATTAATTATTAAAACTATTAAGAATTTTTTTTATGCATATGGAATTGAATAGTTTTAACATAAAATCAAACTGATGCTAATTAAAACATCAAACGTCTTTGTTCCATAGCTCCTATTATGGTATAATCTTTTAATTTTATTTCAATTATATATACATGTATAAATTAATATAATAAATGTTATGTATAAATAATTTAAATTAATATTCTACATTATTTGTACTTTATTATCTTATTTCAAAGTATAAATATTTCTTTTAGCCCTCTGGACAGGATCATGGGAAATGTACATATACTGAAGAATAAATGGACATGTTAAAAAATACTTTTTTTTTATAGAAAATAACATTTTTTATAGAAAAATATAAAAAGCTATTTTCAAAATCAACTATTTATAAGTATTATTTAATGTAATTATTGTACTAATCTAAAATTTTATTGATTGTTATTTAATCTATATTATTATATCAAAATATTATACAAATAAAATTTTTTATGACTTATATTTCTACATTTTATACAATACCTTCTATTTTATTTATAATGCAATTAAATTTAGTTATAAAATAATATTTAATACATTGAACATTATAATTGAAACTAAATATGTAAATTGTATTACATTGTAATACAAGTTAATATATTATTTAGTGTTTTTAGGCGAAATGACTTATGATGATGTATATTAACAATTTTTTCTTTCATAAAACTATATTAATGATGAATTATCCAGCTACTTACAATATAACATTATAATTTTTAATATAAAGTTATTTAATATGTATAAATACGTAAATAAATAAATACTTATCTCATATTCTTCTATGAAATATTCTTTAAAAATTAGTCATTTTGTATATTTTATATTCAAATTAAAAATGCAGTTACTAGTTATTTTCAAATAGATATTCCAAAACCTTAAACTCATTAATAGAAAAGTCAAAATTCATTGATGAGACGAAGAATAATTTTATTCATTTTTAATATGTGTGTAATAATATAATACAACAAAACCGTTATACCATAAAATAAAAAAAATGATAATGTTATTACTTAATGCTAAATTTAATAGTTTAATTAGAGAATATAAATTTACGTATATATTTAGATGACATATATATAATCCACTTTTTTAATGATTTATAACAATTTATTACTATTTTACTTAATTCATTTAACAATAGTTTAAACCAAAAATCATGACCAATATAATTCCATTATAAATTTAATATAAATGAATAAAAATAAATATTAAGAAAATCATGTTTAATTTATTTGGTAGACAATTAAGCAATTTTAGTCCATTATTGATATTGCATTCTGATGATACACATTATCATTAAATGTGCACTTTTAACCAGTAAACAATAAAAATTAAATTATATATATATAAACATATATAATATAATAATTAAACTAGGTTATATAATAAATGAAGACAGAACTCGTATATATTTGAAGTAAAGTAATCTATATTCATTTATAATAAAAAAGTTGTATAATAACATAACAAAAAAATATATTGTAAACATCAAATAATAAATGTACATTAAAGTATAATATCAAATAACACTTATTTGTTGTTATTAGGTATCAATTTAAAGTAATTTAAGTCTTTCATTATCCACTAAATATATACTTTATATCTTGTTCAAAACACTCAAATTATCAGTTACAAGTTATCGCTATTAATTAAATAATCTACATTTTGCTAATTATTAAAATAGATTTTTAAACGCATATACTGTACTTTAAATTTTTAATTAGTTAATAACCCATATTACTTACAAATTATTTGTATGTTTCATTTTAAATTATCTTCTTTAAAATTCTAGAAAGTATATAATGTAAAAATCATTGAATATATACTATTCAAGCATTACTTACTGACATCTATATAATTTTTTTTATCACGTTTTAATATAAAATGTTAAAAAATCACATTTACATAATGAAATTAATATATTTTAAAATATTATCTAAGTTCAAATTTAAAATAATATTAATAAAAAATATAATATAAAATATTGTAATAAAAATAATAATTTCTTATTAAAATAGTTGGTCTTTATAACAAAATAAGACAATTAAATATTTATCGTAAATAATACAAACTTTGCAGAGAAATATTACCTTTTAAAGAATAAAAATTATATACACAAATTATAAAACATAAATTTAATTCAGTAACATATTAGAATAGTAATGATAATTATAACAATAAATATATATTAATTTGATAAGATCATGCAAAAATAATCTTAACATTAGTAAATAAAAAACTATTAAAAACTTTATATTTATTAGAAAAAATTCAATAACAAAATACATTTGAACATAAACATCACTATTTGAAAGTATGAAATTATCACAATTTAAACTTTATGCTTTTTCATAAACTGATATAGTTTTTACTATAAATTATATTTTGCAAAATACTTTTAAAGAAAATTAATTTTGATTAAAAATAAAATATACTAATAATAAAATCATACAATCATATTATTATTAAAAAATTATGAAGTTTTATAATTACTAATTTTATAAAAAATAGTAATTTTGTACTTAATTCATAACAAGAAAGTTTTTAATAATTGTGAAATAAATTTAACTTAAATTTTCATTGTTCACAATATCATTTATAAAATTTAAATAAATAAAAAGACATTGTGGGTAAAAATATATTACAAGTTTTGTTAAAACTGCTTGCGTAAGAGAATTATAATAATTTTTTTGACATTTAATAATATTGTAAAAATAACATTTTTTACCAAATTGCTAAATTTACAAAAACATTCTTTTACATCTAAAAAAAGTAATTTAAAAAACAGGATGTTTTTAATAAAAGAATAATCTTCAGGAAAACAAAAGAAAAAATATTTTAAAAAGCATTTTTGAAGGAATAGTAAGTATCTGATGGGTTTTTATTTGATTAGGGGGCACTTTTTTATTAAAATATTATTTAAATAATTTAAAAAATTATTGTATTTCTCTTCTTAAAGTTAAAAATGTCATTGTTATAACCAATAAAGCTAACAGAACAAAATTTATCAAAACAAGTAAATCATGCGATTACTTATTTGATATTAAAATCTTATTATGTTAAACAAACATTTATAAAATGTTCATATACCATCTGAATGTCCATAGATATTTTCAGATTATATTAATGTTTCTTCAACATTTCTATATTAATAGCACTATTTGTTAACATGTTTTTTAAATGACGTAAACAAACATAGGGAGAATGAAAATACAAAAGTAATGTAAGATAAATTTTGGCAAAATATTTTTAAGATTAATTAATTAAATTACTAAGAATGCTTGCTGTGTCATAATATTCGTCATGAATATCAA
>JABFQC010006601.1:0-10652 GCA_022817085.1 Psilanteris sp. ZL-2020 | reverse complement strand
GTATAATAATTACTTACATACATTTTGTGCGTAATTAAATTAGTATTAAATTAATAACACTGTCACCTTAAAACTGATTCAGTATTAGAAGTCAATATCAATTCACTATAATTACTAATGATGTTTCAATGTTAATTTAAGATTGTTAAATCTTATTTATTGTCATTATTTATTAAAATTTAGTATATTAAATTTTCAAACATTTTAACACTTATTTAATACATAAATATAAATAAATAAATAAATATTAATACAATGTTACTAGAAAATAATTAATAAATTTAACAAGTTTTTTCATTAATTTTATAAATATATGAGTATAACTTTTATTACATTAATTTGTATAAAAATATAAGTGAACGAAAGATAGAAATACCATGTTTAGTGTGTTAATTTAATACTTGGTCTTTTTTTTCAATTTCAGATATATATACCACATGTACCTTATATACAAAAAGACCAAGCATTATGTTAACAGACAATACATAATTTCAGTAAATTTCCAATAAAAGCTTATCACATGAATGAAACTGCAATTTTAGTCTTATTTTTATAAGTGAAACAGCTTATTATTTTTTTATATTTGTTGCTAGTATTGACCAATCATGCTGAATAGTAGTTTTTATCACGTCTATATACTTTGATAAATATATATATTTACATATATAAATTAATATTAAAGAAGATTAAGAAACTTACTTAATTCATGACACTGATAAATACGCAAATCTTTTATTGAATTCAAAGTAGCAGTACCAATGATAATTATGAGCGAGGAAATAAAATACATTAATAAATCAAAGAAAAACATTGTTAGCCAATAAGTATAGCTTGAAGCTCCTGTCATAAGTTGCAAGTGTTTAATTCCAGTTAAACTCTCTCTTAAAGGATGAATCACAAAAAGTGCAACCATTGGGAAGAAAAAGCTTATAAATATGATAACTCTCCCATAAGCTATAATCCTTTCTTCTTGTTCAGATCTTGTTAAATGTACGGATGGAAGTGTTTTCGTCGATGTTATAATTTCATAGTCACTACCCACAAAACTTTTCAAAATAGAATTGTATAAAACATTTAAACTAATAGGTAAACTATAAATGGCTGTATTAGAATACATAGCATTTATAGATAAATTATGTTTAGTTTCATTGAATTCTGCGGCAACAATAACATTATTTAAATAAGTAGAATTGTCCATTTTAGCCAAGTTCAATAATGCTAAAAAATTAAATAATTATATTGTATATACACAAATAATAAATTGTAAATTGTAAAATATAGTATAGGTGTATTACCTTCATTTAAATTAGAACCCAGTTTCATTGCGTTTTTTGGAATAGCATCTTGTTTTTGAACTGTTGCACTGTAGTTTAGACCATATGCTACATTTTTAGTGAAGTAGTATGCTTGAGGATTTCGATATAATGATAGATGAATTGGAATAACTTCTTCCGTTATGGCTGGGATATTAAAGTTCATCATCAATAGTACACCAACCATAGGGAGAAACATCTTTGAAATGAAAATAATATTATTATACAATTATTTATATTATTATTAGTTTATATTATATTAGTATTAATATTATTTATACAAGAATAATTAATTTCACTTTTAGTTAACTTATAATGTATATTAAATGATTAGCTGTTTTGAAACTATGAACTAAATTAGATTTAATACAAAATTTTAAATATAAGACATGTATAAACTTAATACAACATTATATAATTGCATATGACTATAACTTGCCATTAATAATAAGTTGCTCATATTTTTTTTAGTATAAGTTAATTTCTTTGTAAATAAAGCACATATTCTTTGCATGCAAAGTTTGCTTCCTGTAAGTTTAGGAGGAACTTTTGATAATTCTATATTAGTATCCACAGAATCTTCAGTTTCTTTAGTAACTCTATAATAAAATTTAATTTATTGTAATATATATAATAATTTAACTTCTTAATTTTCAGTTAGTTAAATAAATTTAATTGATATTACTTTAAGAATACTTGTTCTAATGTTATGAGTGATACACTCATTCCAGTTATTCCTAAATGTTTTTTTCTGGTTTCTAATCCATCTAAAGCATCTGGTAGTTCATCTGTGTATGGTACACTTAGTACTATTCGTCCGTTATCAATATTAATTAGCTGGGCTCTAGAGCTCAAAGAATTTTTAACTTTTTCTGGATCACAGTTTGATTCGACTGATAAAGCAACTTCTATATTACCTTGACCTAAATTAAATTACATTATTTATTAACTATATAAATATAATTTAAATTACAATTATTATTATTATAAAAATGTATAAATTTCATATTTCTGTTGTATGTTTAACAACAAATTATATTTACCATAAAATTTTTTTAAAAACATAGCAGTCCCATAGCATCGTAATGAACCCGTATGAATAATTGCTACTCTATCACCTAGGATATCAGCTTCTTCCATATTATGTGTACTTATTATGATTGTTTTTTGGTCCCTCATACTCTAAAAAATAAAACTAAATTATTAACAATTTTGTAAATTTAAAAATTTATAATATAAAATTATTTAGTTTTACATAAATAACTATTGGGACTTATGGTTTCCGTTGGTGGCACTATAATAAAAACAATCTTGACTCCTAACATTTAGATAGATCACAATTTTGTAAAAGATCTTATGTCTTTCATCTGATCTTATGGCAATTTTGTTGCAAAACTAGGAAGGAAGAAACAGTCGTAAATCCGGAAAAGTCTCACATAACGGTCGACTATCTATAGTTATGGCGGGTATTTTATAATTTTAAAATCATCATTGGCTCGTCGGGCGGATTCCGCGAGCCTTGATATTTAATTTTTAAGTTTTCCATCATTAAATTCATTGAATTGTAATTAATTGTAATATACTAAATATTCTTATTTAATGCAAATCCAAAATAATAATGGTATTAATATTTTATTAAAATGAATGTACCAATATAATGTCCCATGTATCACGTCGGCTTTCAGGATCCATGCCAGATGTTGGTTCATCCAATATTAAAGTCTATAATATAAATAAAAATTCATTTGTATAAAGTGAATAATTTAATTTTATAATGAATGTAATATGTTTATAAATTTTATAAATGAATTTGTACTTAAAATATCAATAACTCACATTTGCATCACCAACTAAAGCCATTCCAAGACACACTCGTCTTTTCTGGCCACCAGATAACTGCGATGGTAGGCTATCACGTTTTTCTGATAAATTTAATCTTTTCAATAAATTATCTATGTCATGTTTTATTTCTATTTTAGTTTTTTTATTGCGTTTAAGCTGTAAATATAATTTTAAAAATATTACTATCAATTAAAATTACTAATAAATTATGCAAATATAATGTTTTAATTATAACAGATCATACCAAACCAAAAAATAACAATTGTTGAAACACACTTAAATCAGGAAAAAGCATATCGTCTTGAGGACATAATCCAATATCATTCATAATTTCATCGAGATCTTTTTGAACATTTTTTCCATTTATAAATATAATTCCTTCGGTTGGACTAATCATACCTTAAATTAATGAATAGACATAATGTGTAATAATATTCAATTTAAAATTAAGTTAATATATATAATTATGAATTAAACCTGTCAAAATTGACATCATTGTTGTTTTTCCTGCACCATTATGACCTAGCAGTGCTGTTATATGACTTTTATAAAAATCTATAGAAATTCCTTTAAGAGCGTCTACAGATGCCTACAATTATCAATCAATTATTTATTTATTATTATTATTATTATTATTATTTTATATTTTTTAATAAATAAGAAATAATATTTATCAAAAAATAATTGAAATGTCAATTTTGTTATAAAAATTGTCAATATCGCATATGAAATACATTTTTTACATTTTATTTTCCACGTTTTTAGTTACTTAATATTCTTTTTAAGCTACTTTTTATAATTTCTAATGTTATGTTTTCCGTATAATAAACAAAAGATTTTTTTTTTTTTAAAATATAATCCAGTGCAAAAATGTATGCAAATAGATCAACTTACGCTTTTATTACAAAAATGTGTGAAATATGACTTTTTTAAGTTTCTTATTTGAATACCAGGTGTACAATTTTCAGCAATTGGCTCAAATGGTTTACCTTCTACTATTTCATAACTAATTTTTTCGACATTTGTAATTGAATTTATTTTATTTCTTCTGAACATCTGAAAGAATTTTATTAAGTAAAATAATCTATTTATATAAATAGGTGAAATAAGTTTTAAAAATGTCAAACACTATACTTACCTCTAAAAAATATAAAGGTTGTTTTTTAACACCAAATTTCCCTGGTTTTATAGCATAAATATAAATAGTCATATAAAAATGAATGATTGCTCCTAAAATTGAAAACAGCAGTATCATTCCAATACTCCCTGTAATATTATAAGATTGATCTCCAACCACAAACATGTTATTCCAGTGAATTCCTCTTACTACAACACAATATTGATATATATTTAAGTGATATTATTTATATAAAATTTATATAATTTATTTTATTATTATAAATCATTATAATTATAAGTTATATGCTATTTGTTACAATTATAAAGCAAAATTTAATATTTTATTCAGAACTAAGTTAATTTTAATTAAACTAACATTTTGAAAGCTAGAACACACATAAATATTTATATAATTATATATTTGGATAGTATATTATATTGACAATTTTATTTATATTACTCAAGATGTAAGATAACATTAATATAATAAAGTATATAATAAAATTTATTAAATATTAATTAAATAATCTAGAGATTAGAAGAAAATATGAACGTAATTACATTTGGATTCATAATTATTTACTTCTTCAAATGCTCTAAATAATAAGATGTTAGGAAATATAATGCCAATTATTGGTGTATGCTTATAAAAGCTTGTCCATGCGGTGTATTTAATAATTAAAGTGGAACAAATGTAAGTTATTGATATTCCCGCTAACATAAATACAGCTGAAATAGAAAAAAATATTAAAAACTATATTTATAATAATTTAAATATGAACATGTATAATCATTTATTAATTTATTAATTAATTAAAATCTTTAGCATACACGTTCACATTATTAAAAGATTATGATGAATATATAGCACAATAAAACGTCAGCTTTAAAATTTTAAGTCATTAAATATCAAGCATTTAATTAAATTTCTTGTATTATACTTACGTTTGGAGAAATATGAAGCTATATGCATACCAAATGAAAATAAATGAGCTGTATGAATGACAAGAACAATCCAAAATAGAAAACCATTACTGTAGTACAAATATGGAATAACATTTGATGAAAAAGATATCTTTAATAATATAACAATAGGAGATATATACAATAAACTGAATATTAATCCACTAAGCAACCAACTCAGTAGATTATGGCATGTTTTCACCCCATTCATACTCATAAGAACCTATTAGTACAATAATAATAAATGCAATAAATATAATAAGACAATAAAATTATTAACACTTTAATAAATATGCCTATATTATATAACAGAATATATTTGAATAAATTAATTAATATAAAATCCTCTCATAATAGTGTTATGATTCAATTTTTATGAACCTATATTTTAAGTAATTAATTTCATTTCATAGTAATACCTAAATACATACATTAACTCCAATAAATTTTTCATTTGCAGCAAAATTAGCCTCAGTATATAATGGAATTAAAAATGCTAACGTTGCAATTACTGAAACAAACATTTTTAAGGCTGCATCAGCTGGATCCATTTTAATATAAGGTGGCGAAGGCATTAACTGGGTATAAACCTATTGAATGTAGATGAATATTTATATAATATAATTTTTGAAATTTTAAAATACAATATAATTTAAATTATTTAATTTATTAACAGATTTTATAATTATGTTTTAAATTTTAATTAAATATAAATATTTAACAAATTGTATGACACATTAAAGTTTAAAATTAAAAGGATAATGCTTTGAATTCTTTATAAATGTATAAAATATTTCATGTTTCTAAATCTATATATATTATAAATTAAAAACGTATTTGAATAACATATTCGAAATTAAGTTAAAATCAGTTTTAATATTAACAATAATATGACATTTTAAATTTAGTTAATAACAGTTGTCAATATAAATACAAATAATAATAAGTAATGTATTGCAATAAACATTTTAAATACATTGCTATAGTAATTAAATATTCCATTATTTTGTAATAAATAAATATTTACTTTAATGTTAGGTAATTTATCTCCTGCATTTTGATTGATAAATCCCATATCTAAACAATATTGCAGTTGAATAAACTGTGTATTATATTTAAACAATTGAAACGACACTTGGTCATTTATTCCTGGTGTAATAAATAGTTCATGTGGCATTGCATGTTGAGTTCGAATAGTGTATTCAAATGTTTTAGAATCAGGATTGATATTAAAGAGTATCATTATCGCACCATAGGAAAACTCTTTATTTTGATCTAATGAATATCTATACAATGCATCACTTTCAGTATCAAATCCAATTATACCTAAAAGAATATGAGCAATTATCTAAATAATATAATAATTAAGATTATTAATAAAGTAAATATTAAAATAAATTAATTAGCCATTATTGAAATAATATAATGTCACTATATAATACTATAACATAAGTTATAAAAAAAACATGTTGACTTTCATATTTTTAAAATTAATTTTATATTTTGAAATGGATAATTAAATGCAATAGCTTTAACAAAGAACATATTTTCGATACTAATTGGAAAAAATACATATATAATTATAAATGTCTATTACATATATGCATTCTATTTAGCCAACATCATTTTGATATTTTATTTATTTATTTATTTATATATTATAATTTATTTCATAAACTCATTAATATATTAACTTAAGAATATATTTACTAATTATTCATAAGAAGTTTACCATCATTTGGAAAGTTGAGACATGTTTTAACTGATTGCATTATATTCACAGTAAATGTATTATTGGGAACATGATAAATGATTACATTTCTACTAATTTGAATTATAGAGTCCATATCTTCCAAATCATTAATAGTGTCGTTAACTACTGGGATGGGTGGCTGTGCTGCCGAATCTCTTATAGCTTGTACCATAACAAACAATATTATTGGAAGTAATATTTGTACAAAAATTGCTGATTTCCAATAACTCTTGCGAACTAAGAAGTTTTTGTACATCAGAAGGGAGAAGATCTGCCATTTTCGTTGCATCTTTGACATATTGAACAGCTTTAATTTTACTTATTAAACTGAAGATCATAAGTTACCTGCAATCACGTGTTTTTTACTTTAGTATTTGAAACATAAATATTACCTTGAATGTTATACTATTAAAAGTTCGATATTATACTGAATTATTTAATGCTCTTTCTATACCCTAATATGTACATTTGTGACAGTAAGAACTTATGTTCAATATATTATAATATTTTGAATAGTTTATTTTGAGTATTGTTTTTTTAATAAAAAATATTTTTATACAAATATATATTTTTTACTTTTTTTATAATTTAATAAATTATTTACTAGACTATAATTATAAAATATTATATTTAAATTATCTTATAATAAATGATTAAATAAAAATAATAACATTATATACTATGTAAATAATTTATTTTCGTTAAAATATTGTCTCGGTGTATTTCTTGGTTGATTTGTATTATTCTTATATATAAATCTTTATTATTATTATTTAATATTTCCAATTTGTTATTTTAATCATATTAAAATATTAAAGTAAAATACAAAGATACTTTTTACTCACCCCTTACCAAAAATACTCTCAATTTTTAACATAAACACTCAATTTGAGCATCATTTCTTACGCTCAAGTTGAGGATTATATTGATTATTTCTATAATATAGATAAATATTCAACATTTCTATAATTAAATCGTTTATATAAAATTGTATTACAATTTATGGATTAGTTCAAAACTGAAAATAACAGTCAAATCTATATAATACTCAACTTGAGCATATGAAATGATGCTCAAGTTGAGTATTTATGTTAAACATTGAGAATATTTTCGGTAAGGGATTTGGAGGTGCTTATATGTATAATTATTTATTTATTTATTTATGCAAAATTTACATATTTTTTCCTTAATAATAAATATGATACATAAAAAAAATACTAACTGAATATTACGTTGAGATACAAAGAATAAAATTTCTCCTTATATAATCTATAATATATACAGAATCAGGAATATATTTGTAACAAAAAAAACTTGAAAAGACTTTTACTTTATTAGCATGATTTTTTATTTTCATAGATAGGATTAATTAAAATTATTATCTATAATTATTTAATCTTTTTAAATGGAATTCTTGTTAATCTTATAGTAATAACAAAAGTTAATAATAAATTACAATTTTATGCAGTAAAAAGCAAATTAAGGTGTATTATACATTAATAAAATTACTAATGCCAAATTGAGATATTATTTTATATTTTAGTATAAAAAATAACAATACAAAAGTAATACAAATTTATTATTGGACTAATAACTAATACAGGTTTAACTAACAATAAAAATTAGTATAAAAATAATGGAATCTACATATATAAATGAACAATTATTATTTTATATTAAACCTTAGTATTTTAATGATTGAATCAATATTTTGGCAACTAAATATCAATAATTAATTTGTTATAACTTTTGTGTTGTTTTATAAACTAACATTGATCTTTATTATAAGTATAACTTAAAGTGTAATAGATTAAACATGATAATTTGCAATTAATAGACAAATTATAAAATATGTATGTTTATAAAAGCATTAAATAATTACATAAATTAGAAATAAGAAATTATATTATTTCGTTTAATAATATATTACACATATAACCATGTTTAATGCGTTTGTTATCTTCCTATTACATAAAAAATGAACGATGACTCACAAAATAATATTGCCTCATATTGCAATAACATCATATAATATAATGATATAGTATGTATAATTACTTTATTACACTGTTATATACTATTATTATAAAGTATATAGTTAATTTATTTAGAAAAATTTATAAAATTAAATATATTTAATAATATTTTCATTACACTATATAAATATAAAATTATTTTAAACATTTTTAATAATAAATATAATATAATGAGAGTTTACATTGAATTTAAACACTACATAATGCAAGACAAAATAACTGAAAATGTTTGGCTTTAATGAATGTATGATATATTTATATAGTAAATTATCATATATGAGATATTTTTGAAACTCTAGAAAAGAGTGTCATATTCACGACTCGTTGAACCTTAGCTCGGCGGATTGCTTCCATGACCCTTAAATACATAATGTCAGTGCATATTTAGAAAATATATAATTTTGTAATTGCAGTTTTTCTTTGAAAAGTTTATAGAAAGTAAAAAACTGATAACAATGTTATAAAATAATAAAAGCAATTAGTGGTTTAAAATTCTTTATTTTACTTCCTATAAGCAATATCTCTTTACATTCATATTATTACGATAATATAAATATTTTATAGTTATTTATTTATATTTAACTTAATGTCATATAATATAATCACATACATTTGATATGTAAAATTATTTACTTGTTTGGATTAATAAACATTTTTGCAAACATCTAACTAGGGACCCAAATAGGGTGTATCCAGAAACCCTACAATGGGTATATACATTACTTGTTAATGTATGTGGAAACAAAATTTTGTGTACGTTTTTAATTTAAATTCCAGAGGCCACCTTTTCTTGGTGATTGTCCTAATGCTAATATATGGATAATTGTAAATAAATAAATATATAAAGAATGTTAAAAAGTGTTATTAAATTAAGATAACTTTTTAGATGAGTGAGCGTTTTGAATATAATGAAATATAATATCATCAATTTAATTTTCTATTTTTATAATGACAATTATTAGAAATAGTATAAGTATCTGTTAAATGCTTATTACATATCCTATGGAACCAAAACCAAACTTTTTATATGTGCACGTAACAATTTGCATGTAACAATTTGTACGGAGTGCTACCCTGTGTACACTGATTCTATCCCGTGCATTTCAACCATTTTAAATTAAATATATGTGCTAAAATGTGCACGTGTATCTGGTGCATCTCTATAATTAATTAATTGGTGAAATGGTGTTTATGAAACTGAACTTGCATAACACAGGATTGAAGCTCCTGACTTTGTATATTAGTTTTGTTAGTATTTTAAAGAAGTAATTTATTTGTATAAGAATTCTAAAGGGGAAATTTTAAATTTAATCTTAAGTAAACAAGCCCCTTTGCATTCCCTGTTCTGTGACCACAGGCTGTCCAATAGTACTCAGCCATATTTGTTCGAAAAAACAATTTTGCAAATATATAACTAGGGGCCCAAATAGTACATTTGTATATCTTTGGCACTCCGTATTTTTAAGATCATATAAATTTTGCAACAATGTAGAGTTTTAAGAAATGACCCCAAAAGTTGGGTTTAATATATAAGTTGATGGAATTTAGGGGTCTGACCTCAAAACTCTGAATAGGAAAAAATATGGAGACGCATAATTTCGGGGTCTCGCCCGCAAATTACTGTAC
>JABFQC010006600.1:0-10654 GCA_022817085.1 Psilanteris sp. ZL-2020 | reverse complement strand
AGATGAATGTTTGTAAATATATACTGGTAATTCATCAATGTTTACAAGAAAAGTTCGTTATTTTCTGTCTGAATTTTTGTTTTGTCCGTGAGTTTACTGTGTTTTGAATAATATTTACTGAACTTACTGTCATTTTTAATGCAACATTCTTCTGCATGTATGTGCATATTTTAAGTGAATGTCAATCTGTTGTACATTATGAGAGTATGCTAGAGAACATGAGAGTACATATATTTTGTCAAAGGCACGGGTTGATGTATTGCTGATCGATAAACATCAGCAGGAAATTAATAATCCGTTCAATTTGCCGATTTTTGGACCATGCATGATCGGCATTTGATAATCAGCTGACAGTTGCAGTACATAAACCACTCATACGTCTATGATTTTTTCTATATATATCTATTTATATTTAATATTATTAATTTAAATTAATCTAGCACAACTATAAAAAACTAAACAAAAATTGATTAGTGAAAACTAGCATGAGCATAAAAGTCGACCTATGACAAAACTAACAAACTATCCTCTCGCGAGACATTTGAGAGCATGGTGGGAGGAGCTACAACGCAGTGGAGGGAGAATTAACCAAGGTTGACGACGACTGTTATTTGGATGGGTAACAGTTATTTAAAAATAAATTTTAATATGTAAATAATGCATTTTTACAGGTAAATATGTGTCGTTTATATTAATAAATTAATTTACATACATATCATTGAAATTAAAAGTATTTATAGTCGTTGTTTTTTTTAATTAACATTAGAATATTATATAAATAATATAAATAAATTCCGTTTCGAACAATATAAAAATATTCCAATTTCGATTAATAATGTAAATGAGTATTTCCTTATTTTCTTATATTTAGAAACTGATTATTAAATTTTGTTTAATTAAAAAATATCACATAAATATTATAGTTTTTATTTTGATAATAATTTTATGCCAAATTTTATGAGAATAACAGCCAAAATATGAAGAATTTAACTGATTAACATTTTATAATATATATATATCGGGTATTGTCCAGTAAATGTAAAGTGAGTGGAATAGTATCTGTTTGGTTTAACTGGTTAGCACCTTTTTATATTTCCTTCTTCAAAACTAGACAAAATTTCTATCTGAGAATGCAAGTATGCTGCAAAAATCAACAGTATAAACATGTTTTACGTCAAAACACTTTCATAGAGAAAATATAGTAAACAACTTATTAAATACTATATTTATATATTGTCCATGAAAATGTCAAGATTGAAGACACTTGTTTTAGTAGTGTATATACTTTTGTTATAATAGGCATAAAAATTAATTATCTTGAATGCAAATGAAATGTACAATTCATTTTTGATTTAATTTTGTTTAGTTATTATAGCTAAATGATCAATTATTTAGCAGTCTTGCACCTTCAAGTCGTATTGATTTTTTAACTTGCTGCACCTTAGTAAAAAAACCAATGTAATATACATGCGTCTTACTTCAAGACAATATACTCTTACTCAAAGCCATAAGCTATTTTAATACAAAACAAATTCTTTTCATGACATTTGTTTTTAAATTGTCAAAATAAGAATTAATGATAAATAGTAAAAATTATCTAAGCAGTAAAATAGCTTTGAGATATTTTATTGTGTGTCCTGCGTATTTTAAGTATTTGGTTTTAAATTACACAACTTATATAAGGCTCAATTATTGGCAATACATTTCAAAGAAATAATATACAAAGATACAGGCATCCTTTACATTCAAATCAGCGTGTTATCACTTTAAGTAGTCAAATTTTACCACACAAATTTACTTCACAGATACATTTGCGTTTGAACAGTAGTATAATTTCAAATAAAACCCATTACCACTCAGATTATATAGCATCACGATTAGAATTCAGGCTGCACCTTTTTGATACTTCAGATTTCTCACCGATAGTGTTTTAAAAATGCTGCTTGTTATTCCCTTATTTTGTTTAAAGCGAACCACAAATTCATATTAAAGCCACGATATATCAATTTACAGATTGCAATAAAGCAATTATTATTTTATTCCAAGTTAACTGGTACTGCACAAAACTTGCGTTTTCAAGTCTCGTAGAACGTTATTTTTTCCTTCATCGACTGTCTTTGTTCTTAGTGGCGGGCTTTTATTCTCATGGTTGTGGCAGCGTGTCTCCATAAATCTCGTCATAATGTAGAAAAGGATCAGTAAAAATGGCCACGTCCGGTGTACGGCAATGTAGCTCTGTGAATCGGTTATATCATGGTCGTATTGGTCGACACTCCATGTCGTATTCGCAATCCTTCACGTAACACGTAAAAGAGAGAAGAGGATCTGCGGGATCTTGAAAGTGGATCCGCAGAAAATTCGTCGTCTTGTTATGTATATTACGTCACGTAAAAGCGATCACTTGTCAAGTTGTATCTGGCCTGTTCAGATTTTCCTAATTTTATATTGAAGAAATCCTCGTCTCTGCGCGGACCAAATTTTGCAAGAAAAATGACAGCGATAGCGGTGTAACGCCACGTATTATATCCTACATTGTTTTCGTGTTGAATAAATTTGAAGCAATACAACTGCGCGCGATGTTACACGATGTAAATGAAAATCATTTACTTTTCCAATCGCCGTCTGATCGCATTTGCTCAAATCGTCGCGAAATATATTAATCCAATAAACGTTTCGTGATGAGTTTGTTTAATTCATTTACAAGATATGAAGATTCGCGAATGCTGGTAACATCAATAGCGACGATGTTAATGTGTTCGGCTATAATCGTACAAAAGTATCCGAGAATTAACGGACGATTCATTGAAGCCGGGGATTCGGAATCGGCTCAGAAACGAGGCGCATTATGTGCGTTAAAGTGCGATGTCGAGTGCGGCAGAAAATGGCGTGTACAGGCTCAATAGAACAGCAGGGAGATACTGCTGGTAGCAGATATAGCCTACGCGAGAGAACAGTTTTATGGATTTTTTAAACTGCGTGATAGCGGTGATGGCGCTCGCAAACTAGTGGTAGTGTTGGCCCGTGGAACGCCATCGGTACCACTGGGATTCGGATATTCAATGTTGGCGCACCTGTATGGATATTAAATTAACACCCGTAAGCCGCGAGTATTAACAACTTTGCAAAAGATTATACCAGATTATGAGCTCCGACGAAACGCATGATTTTTAATACATGCTTTAAACACTCGCGAAATGTCGCTTTTCTACTACTCATTAAGATGGAAAAAGCATTTTTTTTATTTCTTTGGATCATTGTTTACCAAAGTTTTCGTATTTCCGAGCACGGTGCAACGTACTGGGATCACGCTGATCACACAGAAACTCGTATGTTGAAAAATGTATACACAAATTAAATGTAACGAGTGGTCGTATTTGTTTATATATAATTGAAAACTGTAGAAAGTACTGTGATTAGTTTTTAATTGGATTTAAATGTCGAATTAAATCTGTATAAATATATATACATATATATCATTTAATGATGAATCGAAATCAAATTATAATCATATATTCTGGTTATTCATTGCTTTAATGATTTTTTAGTGATTTAAAAGAAAAGTATATGAATTGATATTTCTAAAATGACGATGTTAATTAAATATGCGAATATAATTGTTTATATATTGTAAGTAAGTAAAATAATAAAAATATATCAACAAATTTTATTGCTTCTCTTACAGAGAGTTTCATGTATATGTAATAATATTTAACAAACAATTTAATTAAAACAATAAATAAATAGTTTACACTACTATAAAAAAGTGTCTTACGTGGAAGTTTTTTATAACATAAAATGACCTATTTAAGCCATCAGTTGTCTTCATTTGAGATAAATTTGCATTTGTTAAATCACTAGTGAATCGTATTTAAGATACTGCGTCTGAAGCAAGATATATCTATTACATTTCTTTATCGGTGTACCAATGACTAAAACGTTGTGCTCATAGAACTGTGTTATATTGTAAGTTACCGCATATTTCAACCATTATAATAACTATATCATATCAATTAATGATTAACAAATTACCTTCATAGCAAACATTTTCGTATGACATAACTAAGTTCATCATAATTTGTACAATATTCCATAATAATTGTACTACATTGTATAAAAAATATTATTCCTATTATTACAATAATTTTCCAAAATTTTGTATCAATATCCTTGGAATTCCAGTATTATTTATTTATAAATATAACAAATTTAACAAATGTGTTATATTATAGTAATTTTTAATACAACTCTTTTCCACATGCACATATTCCACCAAATATTTATATGTAATATTAAATTTTAACAGTGACCAAATATTATTTAAAATTAAACAATTTCAAAGCGTAACATTAATAATGATACATTAAATGATATTCCAAATCTAAAATTCATAAACGCGATTAAACATTAATCTTGATGCATTTGCAATGTATTTTGTTTCGCAACGTTTTTAATTGCGAACGCCACGCATTATTACCGTGGTTCTTAGCAGTACGAAATACAGCATTGATCGGTTTATGGTTTCTATAATCCTCACGAATAGGGATATGTGAAATCTGGTCATATATGAACCCACTAAAGCTGCAACAACGACGCAGATGCCATAGATACCGCGACTCGGTAAATGCAAATCGAGCATAGATATGCATTGGATAATATATATCTTAGTGGAAAACAACGACGGCGCTTTTCGGTTGCAATAATTGATATATACACAGACGCATATATATGCAGTCGCGTACGTATACAAATAAATACGCGTATATATGCGCGAAGCGATGGCATCGGTCGCTGACAGCCACTAACCCGCCGAATACAGATGACGTTGGTAATCCTCATTCTCGCATAGACTAGAGACCACCTATATCCCAAACTGTTCGGTACCGACAGTATAAATGGTAACCTGTGCCATTTTCAGTCAGCCTTGGTATACGCGCGCATATTCATACACTAGGTGTCATACCTTTTAATTTCTTTCAAACTTTCACAAATCCAATTGAATTTTGTTAGATGAACATTAAATAATGGTTCCTTTTTTCTATTTGACAATTGTTAGATTAATATTTGCTCGTTTATCATCAAACTTGCAAGGATGTATATATATACTTATATGATGCATCTGGTATTAATACATTTGCTTTGCATTTATACTTTGATTATATGTCTTCAAAGATGAACTTTGTTCTTTGCGTTTCGTACAAACAAATTTCAATCTACCCAAACTGAAACACATTTTTATAAACAAACCAAAAACGTTCGTTTTTCGTATTATTATTCATTCTATGGGCATTAAACGTAATGCATTAATATACACGCATAACACGAATCTATCAATAAACAAAATGTACGAACTTTTATTTAGATTAATAATTTTCTATGTTTATGTTAATTTTATGGAATACACTATTCTATAAAATGAACGATATTAAGCCACAATGCAATAACAGTAGCTTAACACTTAAATCCAACATCGTTCTTCTTTTTATGCTTCAGACACCTTATCACATAAAAAATCAAATCCATAACCACTATTTTCACTTTTAGTATGCTATAATAATAGACAGATACTAATGATTACAAGTTAAGTAAATTATCTCAACGTAGATCATACTTTAATATTATACAACGATTAGAGATCAACTTTAATTATAATACACATTAATGATATAACGCATATTTCGGTATTTATGTATCAGTGTCACAATTAAATAAATTAACACCATTTCATAACAAATAATTAATTAGCATTAAAGATATACCAGTCCCTTATAAAGAATAGTAAACAGGACTACTTATTATTATACAAAAATACCACCAATTATAAAAAAATTCTCCGATTATCATTAATTAGGTTATTATTTATTCAAAACATATAATTATAAATAATTTGCAAAAAATTGTTTCTTTTATTTTAACACATAGTAAAACACGCTTAAAACATGTATTAGAAGTTTCCAACGTTTATTTTCACACGAAAAAGTAAACAAATATAAATAATATAATTTTATAATAGAAAAGGAGGGTTTTATTCTGGTTTAATTTGCCTAAAATTATTACCAGAAAATGTATTTTGCTCTGTTGCAATCTGAATTATTTTTTAAATAATTCATTTTTATTTCTTGCGTAAATTTTCATGTTTATTTACTTTTTTGTGTGAAAAGAAATGTTGGAAACTTCTGATACATATTTTCTAGGGGTACTTTATTTATTTGCTGTAAAATTGTCATTTTTGTATAATTTATTTAAAACTACAATGGAAATAACTTTTTTTTTGAGTTTGTAGTCATTTTTTGGATTTGTTTACGTTTTCGTGTGAAAATAAACGTTGTAAACTTCTGATACATCTTAAAACACTATAAACATATTGAAAAAAATTTGTGAAAAATGACGTTACTAACTTTTGAACTCTAAAATGTAAAATCACATAAATCTAAACAATAAATTATATAGTATTGGGACTTTGGAATTATAATTACACGCGTTTGCAACATATTCCTGATACAAATGCTTTCGTATTCCGCGTTGACGATTTCATTTCTAATTAAAAATTACCCAAAATCAAATAAAGATTGTTTAATTTACTACACTTAATATGAAACTCACGAACCTGACTCTGGCATTGCAATATGAAATCTAAAAATGAAATGAAATTTTACGAACAGCGTCGTATAAGTTGTTATAAGTGCATAGAATATGGCCGACAACAGGCACACACTATGGGGAACTGGTGCAGCCGGACGTTTCGTGTCGCCTCCGCGTGGTGTGCGATGCGACTATACTAATCCGCCGATGGATTTATGGTCTTAATCACCGACGGATTATCTCGGACAGCCCGTGCCGCTGCCACGAACCGAAACATACGCCTGCCTCTTCGCAGATAACCCCGCTGCAACTCACGACTTTCTCCCTTATGACGTCGACGTCCCATTTTCGACATTTTTTTCCTTTACTTGTTTTTCGTCTTCTCGCATCCTTTTTATCTTTTCGTTCAAATAATGGCAATTTCTAGTTCGGCTCGTCCCAATAACTTTTCTCACAATCCCGCAATCACCCGCGCCACATTCGCTGAGTCGTTCCCTTCAAAATGAAACGCCTGTTTGAACAACAACAAACCGCCAGTCATGTATTCACGAACAATTCTTAGATTCAAACAAAACAAATGTTAAATTCAATCGAGTGACATGAAATGGTACAGAACTGTAGTCGTCATCGGATATAGTTCAAAATCAACAAGAAGACGCAGCGCGTGTTGTTCTAGTAACGGATACATATCAACGTGCTCTTTGTCACTTTGTTTTCGACCACTCCAAATAACTCGACTACTTACACAATTTTTAAAGTATTTTATTTTATATTTTATTTTACACTACTTAACGCATAATAATGGTTAGTGTCAGCGTCAAAAAATTCGATATAAATGATTTACTGAGAACGTAAAAAAATGTGGATTGAATTACGGCACATATAATTTCGGATAACTCGGATCTGATGAATCCCGCTGACTCAAAATATTTAAGTTTGATTAGTTACAATTCAATTATTCGAATTGATTTAATACTGACCGTATGCAATTTTTTTTATAATTCAATTTATTTTCTTGGATAAAATTTAAAATATATATATACATTGACTGTTGGAATCACGACTTAACATAACTTTTCATTTCATTTTGATTGACTATATTATATTTATTTTCGTGAATACTTGAGGCAAGTATATGCTGATTAACATATTACGTATGTTCTACGGAGTATTCGAGAATACCGGCTATTTGTATGCCTAGACACAGATTTGAGCTTTAAAATATTAGCTGTTTCAAAATATTGTAGTTCTTCAGAAAGGGAACAAAAGTCGGTGGAAGCTCTACACCGAGACCTTTGTTCTAAATTGGTTTGCTCCGCAAAATTATTTTCGTGGGCCCTAGAAACGTATATTTTATGGAACTGTCCTCGAAAACTGCACGTACGTTTTTAACATTAAGTGAATGATAAGCAGATACATATATATATATATTTATATAAGGATAGAATATCCGTAAATTAAATTAATTTTAGAAACAAATGGCTTTGCTATTTGAATTCACATGTGAAACAATTATTTGTTTGTCTATTACAGTTAATACAATTAATTAATACAATTAATACGCAGGATGAAGTAGTTAAAAATAAAGATTTTATTATATTTATAATTTCAATATTGCAAATATCTTACAAAAAATTACTAGATTATACATAGTAATCTAGATAGTACTCACAAAAAATTCCTCTAAATATTACAGTTCGGTTAAAAAAAAATGATAAAACACACAGTAGGACAAACAGAAGTAACGTTAAAAATTACTGAACCATAATAAAAAAATTTAATTTTGCAAGAAATCATAACAAAGATTCCCCAACTTTTACAGTAAATTCAATAATTTTAAGTGGCTTCTTATTTTATTCTACAAGTACTGAACTAACTAGTATATTTTAAAGGAATTTCTTTCTGATGTATAATAATATTTTTATACTTAAATACTCCATCCCACACTGAGAAAAAAGTTCATACAATGTTTATTATACTATATGTTATAATGTGAGTACTAATGCCTTCGTTCCAAAATTATTATAATTCAGTATACTAATAATATCCACAGGAATACCTTGTCACATATGTAATTAATATATACTGTATTATATACATTTCAAAATACAATCATTTGTCCTTACATTGAAATACGGTATAATAAATATTAAACAAACTTTTTTCTGAGTGTATGTACGTGTAGTATAATATTGTAATTACTACTGAAAATCTTCTTTCCGTGAATATATCATTTATTTTTTAAGCTCATTATAATATTTTAATTTATAATAGTCTCGAGTAAACAGATACGCGATAAAATATCATATTGCTGTCGTGTAATTATTATTATTATAGACGCAATGCTAAAATAAGTATCATGGAGGTGTTTTCATTTAAGACACTAATGTCTCAATAAGATGCAAGAATGTCTCGTATTAAAACATCGGATCTTTTTAATTAAGTTACTTTCAAATTAAAGTAAGACGTTGGTGTTTTATATTAAGACAGTTGTATGATTCTTATTTTTACAATACACTGAGAGAAGTTTAGTATTAAAAATTGGCATGAATAATGGTAATTGAGTATTACAACTGAGAAATGATAATTTGTAACATGTTTTATGTTAAAATTTTGGATAAAATATGTTAAAAATGTTACATATAACACAAAAAGTGTTAAAAAATCGCAAAAATTAAAAAATTAAAAATTAAAAATTAACACGAAACATGTTAAAAATTATCATTTGTCAGTCGTAATGTTCAATTCACATAATTCGTGCTAATTTTTACTATCCAATTTCTGTCAGAGTAAATACATAGAATGTAGAGGCAAGTTAATACTGAAATATGTATTAAAAATACATAAAGTATTATAGTTTATGACTAAAGTTCGTTAATTGCTCGCACGTATGTATTCGTATATTAAACGACAATTATATTATTGTTATAATATATAATGATTAGAATAAAACTTACTCTGACTCTTGCTTCGGATAAACTCGTCCACATGGCAATTTCTTCTCTGGTTGACATATCCGGGTACCGATTCCTCGCAAAAGTCGCTTCCAATTCTTGTAGTTGTTGCGAGGTAAAATGTGTCCGCTGCCGCCTCTGTCGCTTGTTCTTCTTTCCATCTTTGTCATCAGAATCATTGACACTGACTACACCACTTGGCGACACGACATTACTATTACTATTCAGTTCGTGTTTTATTTCTGTCGATGTACGGACCCCTGAAAATTGTAAGCACATTGTGTTCTCGGCAAAGACAAATCATATTGCACGTATGCAATGAGACATTCGTAATGTTGTGTTAGCGCAAAGGATACTTAAAATTTAAACTATATAGTGTGAAAATATGTAATCAATATCATATTTCGACGGAAGAATAAACTATATCTGTACGCACAGAAATATTTTGTAGAGACAAACAAATTCTGTGTCATTCAACATAGTATTTTGTTGTTATTGAACTAAACAAATAGTTTTGTTAGATCAACAAAATATAAATCTTAACATAACTTCGATGTTGATTTTTTTTATTTGAATCAACATGCTAATTTTGTAAAGACTTACGCTTACGCTTCAGTAAAAGTATAAATATTTACGAAATATTTTATCGAACTCATATACTTCACTGACAATTTGACAAAATAAACTTAACAAAATAATTTCTTTAATTCAACTATATCATTTCTATGCATGTATTATAAGGTTTACAGTATAAACATTGATTTTCAGTTTTGATTTTTCAGTTTTTAAAAATAAGAGTTTGTCTTGTTAAAAATGTCATAATTTGCAATTACCTACAAATATACAGCAGTGACTACACTCTTAGAAATAATCTATTTGATGTATAATTTTAATATTCTGGCTCGAATTAAAAAAGGAAACAAAACATAAACGCACAAAATAAACGAGTTGAGTAAATTTATTTTCTTTTCTTATATGACGAGTTTGTATTTTGTGTCTTTTTAATCGGTTTTTAAATTTTATCTTGAGATAAAATGATCTTTTTAAGAGTGTTTCAATTTGAAACATATTAGTTTCTACATTATATTCGTGTCATTTTCTTTACGTATACATACACAGAC
>JABFQC010006599.1:0-10655 GCA_022817085.1 Psilanteris sp. ZL-2020 | reverse complement strand
GTACAATTCGAGCGAATTTGAAAAACGGCTTTTCATTTATTCTTCAATCCGAACGCAAAATTCATACAATCGTCAAAAGTATAATCGGACGAACGTACTAAAAAATCGCATAAACTTATTTTTTTATATTTAATAACCACGAATTGACTTGGAACGTATCTTTTGTATTCAAAACATTACAGACGCGTTCAATTGTACGCCCAACTTTGCAACTTTCATATTGCGTGCGAGTACGTTCAATATGAACAATTTATTAAGCAATTCAATTGGCTTTAAAAAAATCGGCGATCGGCTTTGGAAATCGGTCCGAAATCGTCGATCGGTCGCAAAAATCTGTACCAACTTTTGAACCGCACATAGCGGCAATTTTCATCAGCGGAAAATGCAGACTGGGCGTTGTGTTGTCTGCAAAAACAACGCAAAGATCAGTTTCGCGAGTCGGTCGCAGCGTCACGTACGAAATCGGTAATGAGCTGTAAATCACGCGTGGCTAGACTGTTGCAAGCGGGAGAGCTATTGTGCATGAGTCACACGCGCGAAGATACGATGTGCTATGCTGATTTTTGCGGGAAATCGAAGGAAAGGATATAATAAGCGAGAAATGCACGGCGCGATGCCGCTCTCCCGCGCGCGCGACGTGGGCGTTCTTGCGGCGAGATCGCGAGAGCGGCCGATCGCCTCGGGCGCGTTGGGCCAAACCGTCGGCGAAACACGCCCGAACCCGAGCCCGGCTAATTAACGTCAGACCGACGTCACGCCGCGTTTGCGTTTTCGGAAATTGCGCAACCGATTTTTCGAATTCGCGCGGCGTTTTCGATTCGCCGGCGTCCGATCGGTTGCGCAACGCCAATTGCGCAACGCCTGCGCGCCGATCGCGGCACGATTTTGTTGCCGATTTTTTGCGTTTTCGGTTTGGCGCGGCTTCTTATTCGA
The DNA here is from genome assembly GCA_022817085.1 of Psilanteris sp. ZL-2020. Classification (NCBI taxonomy): domain Eukaryota; kingdom Metazoa; phylum Arthropoda; class Insecta; order Hymenoptera; family Scelionidae; genus Psilanteris; species Psilanteris sp. ZL-2020. The sequence continues at coordinate 9,722 of JABFQC010006599.1, read as the reverse complement.
ATTTTCACAAGAATTGCGCGATTTTCTTAACCATTTTTAACAAGTCTGGCGGTTGCGACTTTTTGACGCCGATTTGCGCAAGAGCTGCGTGAGATTTTGTTACCGATTTTGCGATTGAACAATTTCCATACAGAACGATTCTTCCAGTTTTCCGTCGGACTTTTTATCGATGACGTTTTTGTACGGTTTTTTATATTCTTACTGCCGATTTCTTGCTTTTTCTAATTGAATAGCGCACTTTTAGATATTTGCACGACTACCGATGTACGTAGCCGATTTTTGTGGATTTTTCAAGTGAATTTCAGGATACTTCGCATATCGAGAGATCGAGCAGACCGATTGCGTGGAATATTCGACGCGACGACGTCGGTATTTGACTGATTTGTCGTCGCTGCGCCACCCCCCGTTCGAAGTTGAACACCCAAAGGCGTAATGGCATTCTTGATATATACCGTAATTGACTAGAAACGGAAGAATAGAATGTTATTTGTGATTTCGTTCGAAACTATAAAGTTGAATAAAAGTGCGCGCTTAGATAATCTTATAGATATTGATGATTGGCTCGTCGTCGCAGAAAAACGTGATTTATGGCTACACGCGCATTTGAGCCGCGCATAAATATAGTTATGCACATTTGCTGTTGATATAAATAATAATTCCAGCCGCGCGCGAGCGTAATTTTATTCATATCAACGTTGTCGCAACTTCTCCGCGCGCGGAGAATAATCACAAAATATTTAATTGCAGGTAAACGTTGCTGTTATTAAATCAGCTAATTTATTTTTTTATGTAACCCTTATCATTATTTAATGACACGGGAGTCATTTTTACGATTAGCTCATAAATTAATACCGAGAAAAATATGAAGGAAAGCAATTTATTATATCATAAAGTTGTTTCTATTCATCTTCGTGCCGAACACTGAAAACCGAGTAGTCGGTGTCAAGCATTCCGAATCCTTTGATTATAATTGATTGGACTGATTATTTTGCAGTGTCAAATCTCGTGTCATGTTTATGCATAAATGTCATTATCCGTTTTGCGAGAGCGTATCTCAGTAGGTGAGATTTGACTAAAATCGTGCAAAAAGCTGAAGTGCCGTGCTGCTTGTATGACATTTAAACATTTTATGATTTTTCGCAAATTTTCAAAATCAATTAGCACTAGCACTATTAGCGTAAGTGCTAATAAATTATGAATCGTAATAAATCATGACACATACATAAATCCCTATATTATTACCGCACACACAACATGTATACTGAAATATAGATCATCATTAGTGTTAATGAGCAAAGTAGTGTTATTTCTGGTGCAATCCATTTCTACATACCGACATATAGATTATTACTACTAATGAGAGCAGTAGTATTAGTACTAACGAGACATTGTAAATATAGAGATACAGGCTATTAGTGCTAATGAAAATATGGAATTAGTGGTAGAACACTATACACTTCTATACGTAATGAAAAGCAGAAATGATTAGTGCTACTGAAAAAAGTGGTGCTAATCAAGTTTGTATGTGACAAACTGAGATCTAGCTTATAAGTGCCGGCAAGCAAATAATTGTAAGTGCTCGCATGTATATACTATATTTCACTATAATACTCTACATATACACATACACATACATCTGCACTGATAGAAACAGTGTTTATGAGAAAAGTAGTGCTAGTGCTCGTCGTAATTTTTGTTCTGCGCACGCACGTTATCGGGATCGGCTTTTTTCATTCATATCGCGAACGCTTCCACGCGAATTTAGGTGAGGCAATCGCGTCTCAATACCCGCGTGAATCGCCTGTCCGTGCGGTCGTAGATTACCCGTGGAAAACAGGCCTGCGACTGAGATAGGGTTAGACCGAGCTGAATGGCACGGACGTGGCGTAGAAGCGAAGATCCGAACGCGGGTGTGTGCGTGCGCGCGGATGTAAGTGCGCGAGATTTGTGTGTGTGCCCGTGTGGTCGCGCGCGCTCGAAGGTGTGTGCGCGCAGGAAAAGCATAAAACGAACGAACTTAGCGTTATTGTACGTGCGCACGTGCAGATACGTGCACAACAGTCACAGCTGTGTACTATGCACGTATCGCTAACGGAGGTCTCAATCGCGGCAAGACATAACGCAATAATAACCATGATGCTAGATCGATACGCGATAGGCGTCGCGACGAACGCTCGATGCGATTACCCGAATCAACGCGTAAAAGTACGAAACGGCTTTGCGACGACGTGCTTCGCAACGCGCTTTTGCCAGATTAGATAATTCGCGGCTCCGAAAATAATCGACCTCGTAACCGGTAATTTGGTCCATGTTTTGAGGTTAGGATTAGTATCGCGAGGAGATAAGTTGTTGCTGTTATGTTGTTACGACGTTACGGTCATTTTAGTTTAAGTTGGAGTTTTAATTGGTTGAGGTTCATTTCATTGGATCCCGATTGTGAGGGTCTAATTCCTATAAATTTCGTAACAATTATTGCTATCTTGTTGGTAACACTTAGCAGATTACTTCATGTTTGTGGATTAACTTGATGGGGGTTGCTCAAAGTAAGCAGAACACTTTCGGCAGACATGTTGACAATAGGCATTGCATTTTAATAGGATTCTAATGATTGTATGATCTGGACGTTGTATGGAATCAAATCGGTAGCAGGTTTAGAAAAAAATATGAAGACTTGTTTTTATAGTAATAATCTGATAATAATGTGGCAGTGATTTTGGGTTCATACAAGTTGGCAAACTTAGAATTTTGTCGCGATTTTTGAAGATTTACTGCAAATTTTGTGTAAAAATTTTGTTAGGTTTTTGAGAACATTCTGAAGTTGAAATCAGGTAGAATTTTACACTAAATTCAATGTAATATTTCTGTGAATTAAGATAGACTTGGGATCTTGAAAATTTGATAAAAACTTGTTTATATTTTTTGCTAATTTGCAACAAATTAACTCAAAATAACTAAAACTTCCAAATTCCAAATACTCATCTTCTTAAAAAATGTTCTACATGTTTATGGCAAACTTGATGAAAATACTTTAAACTATAAACTTATTCACAAGTCTTATTACAACAAAGAAAATTGTTAGTAAGTTTACAATGAATTTGTACAAGATTTGCAGATAATACGTATCTTTTAGTGTAGTAAAGTTTCTAGTAAGTTTTCCGATTTCTTCTCAAGAAACCACCGCATTCTTTTCAGAATGTTTCCTGAAAAATTAGAAAGCGTGCTGGAAACTACTGAAAACATTTGAAATCTAAAAATTTGTTAATACTAATCAACGGAACTACAAATTCACATCAGATTTGCCACAAACATGCATAATATAAATTTGCTTAAAACGTATTGAAATATGAAATTTCCAGATTTATAACTCACCTTGCTGAAAAATTACTTTAAATCAAAGTTACAAAAATTTTTTTCTAATATGTGCATGCGTTCTTAGCAAGTTCCTAGCAATCGAAATGCAAAAATTGATGTCTAGTGTATATTTATAGAACACAAAATGTATTTTTTTATGATCGTTTCAAATAAGTGTTCAAATTTCATAACGTTTCCAGCAAATTTGCGAATATTATTAGAACTTTTGCAATACATTGACAATTCATTACTATCGTACACATAACTCCCCAGCAGGACCAATGCAAATGGCCCGATATTGTCCCAGTACTGGCACCGGAGTTGCCAATATTATTATAATTGTAAACCGACCTAGGCCCAGTAATGTACCATCGTTGGAGTGATAACGTCGGCACAGCACTGTTACCAGTATACCAGCAGTACTGGTTTCCGAACTTTTTAGTATTGATTTTTATCTGGCACATTGTTATACAAAATGCCATGCCTGGCTCGACTCTGGCACTACTGGTTGTAAATTTTGACCAAGTCTGGTTCAGCTCAGTTTTGCTGTTATTTCGATTGTTAACCGTAGTGTAGCCAATACTGGCACAAACATGGTTGCCATAATCTGGTAACCAGTGCTGTGCCAGAATTGGGCCATTTGTTTAACTCTGGCATAGTTCCGCTGGGTTGTGCATATCCACTATAATGCAATTAAACTTGTTGAAAACTTGTACATAAATGTTTAAAACATTCTACAATTTACCATAAACTTTACTAAAAGGACGAATCATCTACTAACTTTCTGCAATCTTGCTAAAAACTAAATTCTAAATTCTGAAATCAGAACCTTCCTAGATTCACTACCAAAATCTTTCATCAGAAACATCATCTACCTAAAACATCACCACAATCCATCTGAAACCCAAACATCATCAACACAATTCATTTTTATCGCAACAATCCAGCAATTATCCAGCAACATTTCGGCACAGTCCTTTCATCTGACCAATTCATTTGCCATTTGCATTTTTGTATCAACTTACTTAAACACTTATTTAAACTTCCGGATGTCATTCGATCTGCAATATATTTAAAACAGTACAATATAATACAACCATAAAATATCCCGAGTCAGAATTTTCAGACTCTTTTCTAACTCAAAAAGTGCGGAAATTTCCATTTTTGCAAATTTCGAGGATAAAAGGAGGCTCAAATTATTGCCATTAAAATCATTAAACGAATCATTTTAACTTCGAATTTTCCTTAATACGTGTATATTTAATTATTTTTCAGAATTATATAAGAATAATTATATATTTAATTATATTCGAGAAAACAGCAATCAAAATTAAAACGGTACACGGAGAAAAATATAATTGAAATTTTACTATAAAATATAGAAATCTGGCCCTGGTTGAAACTAACTTGAAGTTTGTCTTACAAATTATAGTAAAAAAGTAGCATAAACAAGAAACTAAATACTATGTTTATACTACATTTTTACTATAAATTATAACACAAATTTTTTTAAGTTTTTTTAATCCAAGGCCAGTTTCGTTTATTTTATAGTAAAATTTCAATTAAATTTTTCTCCGTGTATGTTTAAAAATTTTAGTGAAAATAATTTGAGTCTCCTTTAAACCTCGAAACGTGCGAAAATGAAATTTCCGCACTTTTCAAGGTTAAAATTAAATCAAATTTCCGTGTTATTTCGAGTTTTGAAAGGAGTCTTAAAATTTTAACTCGGGATGTCTCGCGTGAAATTAAATGTTACACAATTGGGTTCAATGGTAACCGTCAATTATTATCCTTCGACGCTTCAACCGGCCGAATTTCGTTTCTGTCGAATCCATCTTGCAACGGCGCAAAAGGCGCCCTTTTCGATCGTCAATTTCCGCGACCAAACGATTCGGCGCATGCGTAAACACGCGATCCGACACAACTTCAGGATAAACGGGAGATTACATAAACGATTTCGATCGGCGACCGAAACTACCGCTCTTATCTACCATTACTCTTCATTAAGTGACCGAAACAATAAAAGGCGCAGTCGCAATTAACAGACGCGCGACGCTGATAGCAGGTGTGCTTGGCTCGTTTGACAACAACGCCGTCGCGCACGAAACTCGGACTATGCTGGCGAACGGTTCACGCCTCGGACTCGAACTCGCGTCTAATACCGCGCTCGGTTGCAGAGTCATCGCTTGGGACGCGCACGTCATCGACGAATTTTCGAGTCACGTTGATTTATAGGCAATATATAATCCGATCTACCATATCAAAAATGACCGGCTTTGTCGCGCTACCAACCGATCCGATCTTTAATTCAATACAACGTCCTCGTCATTTGGAATGTTTAGAATGTGTGTGTCTCTATATATCATATATATATATATATATATATATATACACACGGATTTATTTATATGGTGAGAGAGAAAGAACGAGTTATGTATTTTTGTATATATGTGTGTGTGTATGCATTTATATAGCTATTAATACGGTAATGAAAGACATGATTCAGTTTGATTCTTTGTTATCTCTTTTTTATTATTATGATTATTATAATTTGGTTTGTATTTTGTTTTTTTTGATTTCCATTCGACAGTTTGAATTAAAGACAATCAAAGGTGATTTAGAATTTGATTATTCAGAACCGATTTTTATCCGACGAATTTCGTCGATTTCAGTTTTATTTTCAATTTTTCGCAAAACCGACGAAACGGGGAATTTGGGAAATACTTTGAACTCGATTTGCAGGATATTTGTATATACTTTATACCTCGATCCATTGACGCGCGATTTAAACTAATTTCAATACATTTACGATCGTTTTCGGGCGTTTTGCTGCTAAACAATTGCGATACGCGTGTTTTATTTAAGACACGAAGTGACTCGTTTAAGACACCATCTGTCTTAATACGAGACACTTCTGCATCGCATTACGTCACTTGCACGTCTTAACTTAAGACGCTTTAAGATTCCTATTTTTGCAATAGTATTTTCCACTTTCTATGAAAACTCACAGCCCAAAACAACTTATCTTAAATTCATAGAAAACTTTGCAAAAACTTTCTGCAGATTCTCAAATAATGCTGACCGAAAATCTCCCACAGACATACATGTATACAAATGTTTTGTAGAGACAAACAAATTTTGTTTCATTTCATTCAGTTTTGTTGTCATTCAACTAAACAAACAGTTTTGTTAGATCAACAAAATATGATTCAACTTCGATCATTTTGTCATATATTGTTGATGTTTTTTATTTGCACTCAAAAAACAATTTATCTAGGATAACACGATATGTGCCGTCCTTAATCTTTTTTGTTGTTCAAACAGCACTTACTTGGTGCAAACATTATTGCCAGTAACTATACAGTGTTATTTTAAAACTGTAACGACTGCTAAAGATTAAATTGAACGTGCAATTTTTTGTAATCCAAAGTAAATTTTTGTCTTCTCAACATACATATATATATATATCAAATATCATTATTAGTAAACTACCCTAGTCGAAATTTAACACTATTTTGAACCTAAAAAATTACCTTTAAATTACAAAATAAAATTTTCTATTTAATCATAAAATAATTGTAATTTGTGTTATCCTCACGCAAAATATTCTCTGCTATAAAAATAACGATCTAACACATCGTGAAGTGTTGCAGTAGCCTATATATATTTTGTGTGTCGATCAATTGAATTATTCCTTAACAGAGAAATTCACAAAATACGCTTAACAGAATAATTTCTTTAATCCACACGTAGAAAAAAGTTTCATTATAAAATACCATACTTATAGCTTTATAAGGATATCATGATAAGTATTATTAAAATGACTATACTTTATAGAAATATATCTTATAAAATATAGCTAATTTGTCTAGAAGATATTGTATTGTATAGAAGATGTATAATAATTTTAGATATATTTGGTTCCAAATCCCTAAATTACCATAATGTATAATCACTTTTAATATACCATTTTTCTACGTGCACCTACACGCAGAGAACATTTTGTTGATTCAACCAAAATGTTGTTAAATTTCCAAAATATTTAGTGTATTCAACCAAATTTTGGTTGAATCAACAAAATGTTGCGTGTAAATCATTTCTGTGCGTGCATCGCGTACAAAAACTTGCTCGAACATTTTCAATGATTCCCCGCGAATTCCCACTCGCCGTACAAATAGGCTTTACAAATCCGCATTCATTCCCGCCAAAACGCGAACCCAACCGGCGGTTCTTCCTCGACCCAAACACGCGGAGAGGAGTTTTGTTGATTCAACCACAATTTGGTTGATCTAACCAAAATTTGGTCGAATGTACGAAATAGTTTGTAAATTTAACAAAATGTTTTATTGAACCAACAAAACTCTTCTCCGCGTGAAGTTACACGACTGAAACGTGCTTCGTACCAATTAACGCGTCTCAAATTAAGACTTCGGTATCCGTCTCCGGTCCGTCGTTGGCAGTTGCATTTTTGACACCAAGCTCGACAAGCTGGCAGAAACGTTTTGACAAAAGGCGCAATTTGTCCGTCGACCGTGGGCACCGCTCCGCCGTCGACTGTTATTCGAGAAGCCGAACGGACGAGCGCTGCGCGCGCGCGTGTAAGTGAATGACGAACGAGAAATGGTAGTCGATCGGAGTCTAATCCAGGAGCCGATGATTATCTAGTATTCTTTCTTGATCCCGCCGACCCGGCGAGCCGCGATAAAAGATAGAACCTGAGCATCGTTTGTCGAAGTACCTCTCGCAGCGGATGACAATTATCAGCAATCTTGACTGGTATACGGCCTTAAATTGCCCAATTAGATCCCGGCTACTCCGGCCGGGGGAAAAAAAAAGTTCAAATCAAATTCCGGGAAATTAAAAACGCGCGTCCGGCCGGTCGAGCGCGACGTGAGGTCTCGTCGGGATCGGCCGAGAAAACGCGCTGAATTTCGGGTACCGTTCGTTGCGCGCGATAACGCGCGTTCGATATTACGGTGGTTTCGTAGCAGGCCGGGCACGACGCGAGCGCCATCGGGGAAGCGAAAAGAGCATTTCCAATACTTTTCCAACAAAGCGCCGCGCGTCTTTTGACGTTTTTCCAGTGGTTTCGCGGCGAAACGTAAAAGTATAATGTCAGACATGAATTACGTGGAACGAACCGAAACTGTTGTTTCGACAAGGAAGTCGTGAGTTCGATTCCCGATGCTGACGAAAATTTGACCGACGGGTCTCACTTTGAGACGTGGCTTTCGTGCGCATTCTGAGACAGCGTCTTGATTAATCTTAATGTGAGTCGTGTGCGCGTTTTGTGTATTAAGACGCGTCTTAATTGAAGTTCGGTTGACTTTTCTTAGTGCAGTTTAGATATCTGCAAACCAGCGTAATTGTCTTGAACTTACCGGGCGTCTTAATATGAGACGAGTTTGCTTGTTTTATTAAGACATGAGATTGTCGAACAAAATTGGGTTACCGGCGTCTTATTATTATCATTATTATTATTATTATTATTATTATTATTATTATTATTATTATTATTAAGTGTATGTAAATTCAACGGAAAATTTGTATACAAAAACACGAGCGTATTTGTTGACAAATATTTGATCTCAACATAAGACGTGTGGCTCGTCGACAACGTCATAATTATTATACACTGAGAGAAATTTGGTAGTAAAAATTAGCATGAATAGTGGTAATTGTGCATTACGACTGAAAAATGATCATTTTTAACATGTTTTGTGTTAAAATTTTGAATAAAATATGTTAAAAAATCGCACAAAAAATGTCAAAAATTAACACGAAACTTATCACTAAAAATTATCATTTTTCAGTCGTAATGCTCAATTTACTATCAAATTTCTCTCAGTGTACATTCGGTGTCTTAACATAAGACGCGCGACCACTTCGTTGTTAAGATACCATCGACTTAACTCAAGACATTCGACGCATTAAAACGCATCATATTAAATTACATAATACCGCCGATTCAACTCCAATCAAATATCTCAACACAAAGCAAAGTCTTACTTTAAGACATTCGTGTCTCAAACAAGCGATACGTATTTTATCACCCGCCAAAGCACACGTACCCTTGCACACCAACACCCCTACACTTACTTGCCGATACGATCGGTAGCGTACCACGTGACACGCGCGCATCCTCCGCGTCGAGCCGTCTGACGACAAGACAAAACTAAGACGCCTTAACGGCACTGTCGCTCCAACCGAATCCGTCAATCCCGATTCAGTAGCTGAATCGGTGCTTCCACCGATCGATCGCGGGACTGCGATCGGGATCGGATCGTCGGCCGAGTTCAAAGGTCGCGGAACATCGATAATGAATAGCCGAACGGGCGGATCGATGGAGCGATAAGGCCCGGAGTCGGGCC
>JABFQC010006598.1:0-10657 GCA_022817085.1 Psilanteris sp. ZL-2020 | reverse complement strand
AAGTAAAAAAATACACTTAGTAAACGCAACCAAACATTTAGTTGGTTAGATTAAAAAATTTGGTTCTATTAACTAAATAATATAAACCAAATTCTTTAGTTGTAATAACGAAAATTATTTTCTCAGTTAGTGGGCGTAACCATATCTTTAGTTAGTTCAAATAAAAAATTTGGTTTTATTAAGAAAATAATATAAACCAGATTCTTTAGTTGTAATAACGAAAGTGATTTTCTGAGTGCAAACACAAATTCATGTCAATTGTCTTATTAAGGAGGTTCTTCAAGTCTAATGTAACGAAATAGTGTTTTCTTTTATTGCAGTATTAAAATTTGCTTTTTTATACAATACAAGAATTTGTGCACATTTTTTAATGATGGGAAAATATTTTTGTGTAATAAATATAAATTTTCAAATAAAATTCTTGACGTATTTAGTAAACTCGTTTTGTTATCACCTCGAAAACTAGTTTTCTATTTACATTTTTAATATTATTTTAAATTGCTTTCTGTTACATTAAACAAATTCTATAAAAATGAGAAAATGTACGTATACACGACAACAATAAACGTATTGAATAAATTAATAAAAATATCTGTCAAAATCGATTGATGAACCACCTTAATCACATAACACTTATCATCGGACCAAATCGTTAGACAAAAAGGATTCCCCGAAGGACTTCCAACCCTTCAACTTCAAAATTCAAAAACTCAACGAATGCTAACGCATCATCCTGCCGCGTAGGTCTAATTTGTCGCTCGCGGAATATAATCCGATCGCGGCGCAACAAAAAAGTCGTTTCACCGTAGAAAAGCGCGCCCTTTTCGGTTCAATAACACCCCCGCTCACGCTTCCCTGGCCAATCTCATGCTCCATTTCAACTCGCATACATTTGAACACGCAATTAAAATGTTTCGCACTCGTTTTGTCGAGCGCCGCCGTGCTCGTACGTTCCTTTCAAAAGTATAATTACCGCAATTGCACGTCGACGGTAAACACGTACGTCCTAACGACCGCGCGGCGTCTTCAATCCCGACTATCGTAACGCTCCGTCACGCCTGCGTCCTTTGGCGTGCAACTGCACACGTCGCAAAGACAAAAATACTTTGACTTTAATTTCTTAAAAAAAAAATAAACTAACAAAAAAAGTTGTTTGTCCGTCTCGCGACGATATTCGCAATCCCGACACATTGTAATCGCACATAAAAGCACGACAACGCGGCGCGTAATTATTTCGAGTTCGAAGGTTTGGTGATTTCAAAACCCGAAAACCCGCCGTTCCAACGATAAACCTAACGCAAATGATTTTCGGGTATGATTTTCAATGCGGAATTCATTTGTGAAAATTGCCACGATTAACGGAATTGAAATTGTAATGACGGTAATTACTTGAATGACCGAATCATTATCGTATTAACTTTAGCACAATATATATATATATATAACATACCGTTATCACAATGGTCATTAACGCACTACTGTAAGCTTCAATCATTATTTAAATTATCAAAAACTTTTGTAATATCTTGCGAGCTCGTTAAACGCGGATGGAAACGAAATTATTTATTTTCATTAGTTCCTTTTTATACCCCCCACCCCCTCCAGTCGGAATATATTCTCGGCAAAAATGACGCTTTTACGATTTTGCCCGACTCGAGAATAATCGCCGATTACACATTTACGATATTTTCTGTCGTGTCTCGTAATGAATTTAATTGATTCGACTATATTTTTCGCTTCAATTTATTTCCCCCACCCGTTTTTGCTCTGTCCCGCGCGAACCAATAAGGCATAAATCTCGCATTATTACACCCTCGAGCGTTTCATTAACGCCGACCCTTATTTTCGATGGAGATCCCGTGTCGTTTCGATGCACTTTGCGCCGAAAAATTACCGCAACGTCGGTATCCGTTTACGGAGACGCCGCGGCGCATTTACGTGTCGATCGCGAAATATAGCATTCGTTGCGCGAATGTTGGACGCGGGTTTGACATTGGAACGAACGGACCGGAAATCGCGCACTGACGTTCGATCAAAATTAACTGGTAATAATTATACAAACGGCCGTTATTCGACAAATTTGCGATATATGCGCACGGGAAGAAAAAATGTGTTACAAAATATTCGCAAAATATTAAATTGAACATAAAAATTAGAAAAACTTAATTATATTTATGTTTATAAATTGCTATATTTAAAATATTGAATAAATTGATATTTAATAATGAATTAATATTTTGTTAATAAATATCTGATATTTTTGTAAAATTTAATGAAATTTTACGTATTGTTTAAAATTTCAACATTTGTTTGATATAATTGATACTTCATGAGTATTTTATAATACTTTTTATAACAGAGAAAAAGTATAATAGTATAGAAATTATTATGACTCTATGGCATGACGAAAGAAAATTTTTTGAAGATTAATGTACTCAAGGGAAAGAAAGTCAGAAATTACTATATATTTAATGATAGACTTTTAGATTGGAGTGTTGACTCCATCCACCCATTAAAAGATTTGACTTTATTTAATTAAAATATCGAAAAAGAACTACAAAAAATTATTATATAAAGAAGTAAAATATGGATTATTATATAATATGGTAATTTTTTAGTAAACCGTTTGCAATATTTGTAATTATAATAAAGTAAAATTAAATTAAAAAATTAAATTTTATATATTGCAAACGTTCAATGAAAAATAATTATATACTGTAATAAGATATAGAAACACTACTTATGTTATATAGTAACTTTTCGTAAAATATATGAAATATTTGTTTGAAATAAAGTAAATACTGATACAAATAATATTATAAATTTTACCAAACTAGATAATGAAAGTAGGAAAAGTGTGAGCAAAACTGTAAATAAACGTTGGAATACTTTATTGTTTTTATCATTTGTTTGGTAATATTTGACATATTTTTAGAATTTTCTAATCATTATTTATCATATAATTTTTTGCTTATTTTTCCTACTTTTATGATCTAGTTTGATAAAAATTATAAGACTTTTTTTCAGTTTATATAAAACGTATAAGACAATATACGTTTTGCTGTACAAAATCTTTATCAAATAGCGTATAAAAAACTCCCTTATTAATAATTAAGTAAATAGTAAATAATAATAATAATAATAATAATAAAGTATAATAATTTCCGTATAAAAATATATTATTAATTGAGATATCTTATTTAGATCACACCAGAAGAAATGTCAACTTGAAATAAACAGTTTTAATAACGTTAGTATTTGAATGTTCTATTGACAAGTATCCAATACTTAATCGATATTTTGTAATTATCAAAACTGAATCTGGAATAGCCGCAACATGTTAAACCAAATGCTGATATTGTACATTTTTGTTCAATTAAATGTGAGCAGAAGTTGATTTAAAACGTTTACTTCAGCGCGACAATAAAACTCATTAATAAATCATTTGACGTCGTATCAATATATATATATAATAACTAACAATATAATCGGCATTTTAATATCTTACGTCAAGCAGTGTTCCGTATAAAGTATTTGTTTCTAATTAAAACGCTGGTATCTTAACAATAAGACGCTTTATATTGTATTGAAATTATTGAAATATAAATATAGTACTGACAAAATGCTTTGTGCACTAAAATAATTAATTATCATGTATAAGTATATTTTAATTTAAATCATCAGTGCCTTTAAAATACAAAAGTGTCTTATATTAAGACAGCTGATGTCTTTAATTAGGTCACCGTTGTCTTAAAAAATAAAACATTGTTGTCTTAGATTAAGATACTTCCATGATACTTATTCTTGCAGTCTGATTGGCTGAGGCAAGTAAATTTTTTATGATTGATTAAAGTAAGATGCTATTTTGAAATAGTAAAATTTCAATTACAATTCAGTTCTTTCCGTTCCTACATATAACATATAGTGTTAATAATATATATCATAATTTAAAACTAAAAATATATATATTATATAGTGACTGCAAACAGAACAAATCAAATATCAAATCTTTTTTCCGCAAAATAAGTACCATCGGAGTCTTGATTTAAGACACCTGGTTCACTTATGTATCAAATTAAAACATTGGTATCTTAAATTAAGACTTCCTCGATAATTGTGTGTGCAGTATAATCACATAAAATGATTGATCCTATTTAATCATTGACATATCTTGAAAACATATATTCACAATTTTTGTCACATTTTCCAGATTATCTCGCTTTAACTATTTTCGATTCAATTTTTTTCAATACAACTTTTCTACGTCCATTAGGTATACGTTTGAACGGTGCGTTGCATGAAATAAAAACGACGGAATTGCAATTCATGGGTGACGGGAAAAAAGACAGACAAAAAAGAAAAAAACGTTTCAAATTTTTTTTTTATTTAAAAAATGTCGTCGAATCGAGTAGTTTCTAGTATTTGTCGTTTCAAGGATTTTCAAAATAACGTTTTCGAAAAATTGAAATGGATGTAACGTTAGTGTCGTAATTTAAGACGGCAGCGTCTTAAAATGAGTTCGTTTGATTTGATACGTTCGGACATGCGGTGTTCGTAAATTATTTAGTCACTTCACGCGGACAAAATTGTACTGTAATAATAATGACCATACTTCGTAGCAGGACGAATATTTGTTTATTTATTTATACGGACCTGACAGGACTCGTCTTAAATTATGCACCGAAATTTCAACTGAAATGTATGCTATACGAAGCTGCAAAAACGAGCATCAAGATGGTGTCTTACGTTAAGTCACCAGTATCTTAATTAAAATCAGTCGGTGTATTTAAGACATACGCGCTGCTTATATTCAAAAATTGATAGTCTTAAATGTTGATACTTGCATCTTCAAATAAGACACTCTTATAAATGATCTTTTTGGCATCAAGTTTCAGTGTTTTTGCGCTGCAAAAGGACGCGAAATGTAAACAAAACAAATTTCGAATGACATTGCAACGGGTTTATGTTGACACTTCATTTTTTGTTTACGTTTACACGTTCTCCGTCCTTTTTCAATTCGTTTCCGAAACCCTAAAATCACGAGACGCCGGAAAGACACGTTCCAGGCCGAGGACATTTTGAAAGCCAACGTAAATTTCGTGTAAAATACGCCGCCGCGCGCTATTCGACGTCGTGCGAAAACGTAGTGTTTTGCGCAAAATATATGTATACTCAACAAGTTTTGCATTAAATTTTACGATCCATCACGCGTAGAAAAAATTGCTTTAACGATAAACAATTTTGCGCAATCGTTCGTTCGGGTATTATTGTATGCAACGCAAGAAGATAATTCTCTCGCGGCGGAATGGATTTGTCCAATACTTTAATACGACCAAAAATATTATATATAACATATATATACACATATACGTAATTATCATGACATAAATGCAATTTCGATGAATCTGTGACAGCGAACGGTTTCTTAAATTTCGAAAAAATACACAGAAAGAAAAATATTGATTAAAATTACTATTTATTGTTGGTACAGTGTTAATATACTTAATTTTTTGTTAATAGTATAATTTCAACATATTTATTATTTATTATATATTTTGTTTCAAAATACTCAAAAAATGCATTATTTTTCGAACACGTATTATTATTAAATAGATAGTCTTTTAATGTAAATAGTAATATATAATATATAAAAACAAATGCAAATGTGTATTCAAAGAAATTATTATCCTGAAGATAGTAATTTGTGATTGTTTTCATTAGCGATATTTATTATATTATATAATATAATAATAAAAATGTAAATATTTCTTCAGATTCACTGTAAACATTGAATAATCTTTGTCTTCTATATTGTTAAATACATTATACAAAGGAGAGGGGGGGGCTCATACATAAATTTCTATACATACAAATAATCGAAATAAACATATCGGATAATATGAACACGTACACTGAGAGAAATAAATGACGAAAAATTACTATTTATTTCCTTAACTTGGAATAATAAGTGAAAAAGAATAATATTTACTGTTTTTAAAAGGGAAAAGTAAGTTTTTTACATCGAAAAATACTACTTTATCATAATGTATTACTTTTAAAAATAGTAAATATTCTGATTTTTCTCTTATGATTCCAAATTAAGGAAATAAATAGTCATTTTTCGTCATTTATTTCTCTCAGTGTATACGTATTTTATTTACTTGAATAAATAATCTGAAGAAGCCTAATATTTGCATATTACAGTTAATCATTTATCGTTCCTTATATACTGCAATATAAAATATATTTTTCAAGCGAGTAATAAATTACTAACTCAAATAGTAATTTGTAAATACTTCGAATCATAATAATCCGAAGCTTGTATAGCTCGTAATACAAAAATAAAGTTAATTTTTGTAATGTGTACTATTTCTTATTTGTTATAGTATAATTTTTCTTACAGAAATTGAAAAAAAACTAATAAGTTAATATTTTGTACTGTTTTTACTATTATATTAACACAATACTCACTATAATAGTAATTTTTAACCGAATAACTTTCTCCTTGTAACAATAACAACAATAATAATAATAATAATAACAATAAAAGAAACCAGTCAATGGTACATAAAACATACCCGACGGTTCGCGCTTTAATAAAATGCCCGTATCATCGGCCTCGTCGATACATCCGATGGTTTCTACTCCGCATCTCGGTACCATAATTGAATCGAACGTCGCGTCGGTCCGCAATTTAATCCCGTTTGACGAAATTTCAGAAACCCGCGTCGCGTATGGCACGGAGCGTTGTCTATTCGCGATCAAGTTATGCTAAAAAGCCGTTAAACGTAAAATAACGTTGTTGCGGTCGCGACTTCCATTATCCCGATCGAATTTGTAATCAAAGACTTGCTAATTCAAGAACGATCTCATTATAATACAATTATTACTATCATGATTACTGCCGTCTGGCCGATAATTATTACTACTAATCAATTCCTCAAGATCAGCGCAACGTCCGTGCAAAATTGCGTAATAAGAAAGTGACTGAATGTCTTAAACCAGACGCACGAGCGTCTTAATCGAATACCATCAAAAATCTCAATTCAACACAACAATCCGCTTAAAGTATTCTTAAAAGTATCTTAAAGTAAGACACAGTACGTATTCCATTATTCATTTTTACGGAGATTCATACCGCAACGGTAATCATAAGTCAACCAAGAAGGTCGCCGGATTAAAACCGGAATAAAATCGGCAATCGACGACCGAGTCGTGTTACCAAGAATCAACGTCGCGCAATCCACACTGAAAAAAATAATATTACAAATTTTACCAAACTAGATAATAAAAGGAGGAAAAGTGAGCAAAAATGTAAATAAATATTAGACAATATTATGGTATTTACCAATTATTTGGTTATATTTGACATATTTTTAGAATTTTCTGACCGTAATTTATCATAATATTTACATTCTTGCCTATTTTTCCTACGTTTATTATCTAGTTTGGTAAAATTTGTAAGATTATTTTTTTCAGTGCAGCGACGTCCCGATTAACGACCGACCCCAAGTAGAAATTTCTCAAGTAACTCGCGAGTTACTAGAAATTTTATATACAAATTCTCTAGTAACTCACGAGATGCTAGACAAATTTCTACTACGGTAATTATGAATAACAATGCCATCACTCGTCGAAACCGGGCGCCGCGCGTTCCGGCGACCACCATCCGCGGAATGACGTCGACGCGTCGGCGACACTGCTAAAATTATATATAATATGTGTCTTATTTAAGACACAAAGCGACTTAATTAAGACGTTTAAGTCTTAATTTAATGCACAATATCGTGTATTAAGTCAGCTGGTGACTTAAATAAGTCACTCCATGTCTTAAAATCGTGACATTAAAGACACTCTTTTTTAACAGTGGAGTTACCGCCGTAGCGCGTCGCGAAAACGTCACCCGGAAGTGACTCGGCGGAACCGAGGCAAAGACAGGACGCGGCGAAAACCGGAGTCGGGTCGTTCGCCAAATGTTCCGATCGATTCGCGCGGCCTCGAAAACACCATGGGCTCTGCCTAATTCGCCGCGGCCAGTCGTGCCCCCCTTGGCGCCGCTCCTGACGCCCCGTAACCCCCCGCGCAAAGCGTATTACCAAAATGATCCTTGCATTCTCCCTCAAGCATCGCACAAGTGCTCCATTATCATCTCGAGTGTCGCTGCAGCCCGAAACTTGTCATCGCTTGGTCGCGGCCTCGCGGGCTCGAGCCAATCGTCGTCGGCCGCGGCACGCCGTGGTCGTCGCGCGAGGCGCCGGGCCCTGCGCCGTCACACGGCCGCGCGGTCGCCGAGCCGCGACGGGAACACGCGCCGCGCGCTCATCCTCCGTCCGCGGCCTCGAGCGAACCGAAACGCGGTTCGGAACGAAATGCAACGATCCGAATGCGGGGCTCCGAAAGGCGTGCAAACTTGCACGCGCGCGTTTACACTCTAACACGCGCAAAACACCCACACACTCACACACACAGAGAAGTCGACGCACACGCACGCACACGCGGAAAGCGCGGTGGCGGTTATCACGGAGGAGTCGCGGAGGAGCGCGAAAGTTCGGAGCGCACGCGCGTGTATGCGTGCGTGCGTGAGTGAGCGCGCGCGACGCAACGCGGAAGACGAGCAGCTGCCAGTGGTACGAGTAGCTGTCGGGTCAGCCGCCGGAATACTGGGAAGTAGCGAGGCCGGCTACGAGCAGACGCCTGCCTGCCAGGTGGACGGCTCGGGCGGGGCGGGGGCGGCCGAGCACCCTCGCCCGACAGCATCACCCTCTCGCTGCGCGAACCCACCACCGCACGCGCTTTTCCTCGTGCGGGATTCCTCTTCCTTCCTGCCCAGCCCGGTGCCGACGCCGCGTCGATCGGTCCGCGCCGATCGCGCCCGGTCCGAGGCGCGCTGTGTGCGTGGGTGTGTGTGTGTGTGGGTAAATGTAGTTAGACGTATGTTTATGTGAATATGGGTATGTATATATGGGTCAGTGTCAAATTCCATAACCGGAATGTGCGACTCCGAGTGGGACGAGGGTATGTATTATGGCGAGTTATGGATTGTGTGGAGACATTTTGTGTGTGTGTGCGAGTGTCCGTGATCAACATTTTTGCGACGCAGAAGGATGACGATGCGGTCAAAAGTCGCGGGAACTGGTGGTTTCGGAGAAAACCTGCTTTTTGGCTATGGGGAGGGTTTAAGGTCTTTGAGAGGGACGGATTTGTGGTGTCAACTTTTATGGCGCGAGAGAGTGTTTGATGGTTTTTTTTGGGTTCGATATTTTGATTCAAGCGAATGGTGGCCGGGACGATTTCGGGGACTTCGTTTTGTGGGGAAATTAGTAAGACGGCGCAGACCGTTTGACGTTAAGTCATGTTTGTTGGAGAGTAGTAATTGGTTTTGTGTTTTTAGGTGTTCTTTTTAAGGTTTGTCACGTGGGATGCGGGTTGATTTCTTGAAATTGGGCTATTGATGTTGATGTTTTAACAACGGATCATACAAGGTCAACACGGTCGTGACATAAACAAAACTGGAATGACCTTTAATTCCTTTTTTTGTTTATATTTTATTTGTTTGGTGTTGCTTTTCTGTTGTCATTAAAAATATTTATATACACTGAAAAAAATAATCATACAAATTTGACCAAACGAGATAATAAAAGGAGGAAAAGTGAGCAAAAATGTAAATAAACATTAAACAATATCATTCTATTAACTAATTATTTGGTAATATTGGACATATTTTTAGAATTTTATGACCGTAATTTATCATAATATTTACATTTTTGCCTATTTTAATTATCTAGTTTGGTAAATTGTGTGAGATTATTTTTTCAGTGTATAAATACACGTCTATATAAACTCATTTTGGATGGTTTTTAGACTCATGCAGTTTTTAAATTTTAAACGCAAAAAGTAATATATCTCGTGGAAGTATAAATATGATTTATTTGTATAATAATAAATATTAATTTAAACAAATTACATAATTTTTAATCGATATGTCCGTAACTTTAGCCGCCAAAAGTTAACGAAATTGTATTTTGACAGTTACGTTTAAAATATGTTTAAGTAAATATGCATATGTATATACATATATGCATATTTATAAAATCCGTCATCTACTTCACGCCAAGTTATTATGTTTCGATTTTATTTTAAATTTCACAAGGCCGTAACTAATTCACCCACAAATTATGCGTCGACAAAATAACACATACATACATTAATACAAAATAAGTAATACATGCGTCTTATTATTTCAGACACAAATTTGCTTATTTAAGTCCTCAGCAGTCTTAACACGAAACACTTGTGCATTGCATAAAGATGCTACTGCATCATCTTCAAGACACCGTAGTCTTAAATTAAGACGCCTCCATAATATATTTTGGTAATTCTGGAGTTGTTCTGTAATTATCCCCTCACTTAGCTAAATGTTCACTAACTTAATACTGAGCATAACACACACACATTTAAGCACTTTTACATACTAATAGCTACTTTTTCTTTTTCTCATGTACAACTATACTTATACTTTTTTTTTATCAATTAATGATAAAACATATTTCATGTCTTTTTTTTTTATCTTTTAGTTTAACATTTTAATTTACCAATTAACTTTCTTCTTATCTTTTTATATATTACATAATTTAACTACATATTATATTTAATTAAT
>JABFQC010006597.1:0-10658 GCA_022817085.1 Psilanteris sp. ZL-2020 | reverse complement strand
GATATCATGTTTGATAAGGGGAAAATTGAGATAAGGAAGAAGTTACTTATATTATAGTATATATAAGTATATTCTTCAAAGTAATTTAATAGTTTTAATTATATATATACATTTTGTTAAATATATTATATTTTCAAATATATTTATGATTACTGGAAATATTATTAATGGTCCAGCATGACATTATTTAATAATTACTTTGTAAATTAGTACAAAGTTAAATTTTAATTGCATGTTATTAGAATTAAATTTATTTTTTAATTTACTATTTTACTTATATTCAATATTAAATTTTGAATTTTATATATTAATTATTTATATATGTATTTATTGTTATTCTATATGTACATATGTTTAGTAATATTATAATTTCTACTAATTATAGTAGTTAACATAATATTTTTAATGTCTAGCAATATTTATTGTCATTATTTTTTAATTATATTTGATTATTTTATTAACTGATTTCATTTAAATCAAATAATATAATTATATTTAAGTAATAATCAGTAAATGCAATTTGTTAAACAAACATTGCTTTAGTAAAAGGAAATAACAATTATTATTTTTGTAAATATTTTATCCTTTACATTTGAACCAAGTCGACTCAAAAGGACAATTTTAGAGTGCAGCGAAGTCATTCCTTTATCATTTATTTTTATTTCATATTCATCTCCAGTGTTAATTCTTATTAATTTAACTGTTTTTATTTTTCGATCGTTTTTATTAGACAACCAAGTAAATGTTGTTTCGACATAACTTTTACTTTTCGAAAGTTTGAAATGTAATATTTCTTTGACGTGACACCGTGGTAAATGTATACAATTGTGAAACAATTTAGATTAGCAACGTAGAAGCACTTATCGTACAATGTTGCCAGTTTTTAAGTATGGTTAAAAATTACTCATTATACCGTCACATTCAGACGATTCAAAGATATCTATGATTCAGTATATCAAACTCGAATAATTTGTTCACATTCACTGTCCTAATTTTATTTTTCGTTCCATTTAAGATACAAAAATAATCTTAACGAACTAAGCTGTACAAATAATACATATTTTGCACTATACAATATAATGCATGACATTGTTGCTGCACAACAATTTATTTTCTTCACTGCACAAATCATTACTACGAATAATGCAATTTATATTCAAGCATAAAAAATGTACTTATCAATTTTTGATAACGATATTTTTGTTATGATAACTTTGAAATAAATATATTCAAAAAATACTTGCGATAAAAGTATTATTAAAATGGATGAAAATGTTGAACAAAAAAAAAAAGTCTTTAGAAGCATTAATCGTAGACCAATAAAAGGAGTAAGCATCTTCTTAGAAAGGTAATCGTTGTTTGCAATGTTTATCATTAGAACACTTATATATGTGTACACGAATTAATAATCATAAGCCACGCTACCAGAAACTTAATTCATATCAATGTAATTATTTGATCAAATCGAATTTCAATGACGGTCGCGAGTGTTATCAGTGTCCGCGAAATTGGTATAGTTATTTAAATGCGATTGCTTATGTGGCGTAGTTTTGGTATCAAGCAACATTGATGAGTCGATTCTCATAGAAAAAACGCCACGCCCGTTGTTTCCCCATCGCTGCTCTCCCACAAAGAAAGACCCAAGGCGTTGGATAAATCGCTTTGCCCAGTGCGCACCGTGCATATGCGCGGCAAAAAATCAACGTCACAAAAATCCAACACGTGGGCGCACAGAAAAATTGACTTTCCTGTTTGGAATTCGTCCTGGCCGTTGCAAGGCAACGCTCGGTTAGTCAAATGCCTCGCTTTCGGTTAATTTTTCGTCGGCGTTAAAAGCTGTTTGAAAAGCGCGCGACTTTTCACATAGAAAGAAGAGATTCATTGGCTCGAATCGATGACTCGCTCGGAGCCGTGATTGTCCTATTGACTTATTAAATCAGAGTTGCGAATGGAGTCGACAAATGCGTTATTGAATTATTCGTAATTAATGTTAAAATTCTGCTCGTTGCTCGTAGCGCGTATCCAGCTCGATCGGCGTAGTAATTATTTTGAATTATTAAATATGCATTCGAGTCGAATCCGATTACGCGCGTTGATGTTTCTGAATCAACGATTGGGCCAATCGTAGCTATAGTTGAATTATTCAGTCGCACGCTAATACGGAACTCGGTGTAATTCATAGTTCCGCCGTAAGATTCGGCTAACCAAAAGTTGGTCTTTTGATTTCACAGCGGGCCTCTGTGAGTGAAAACGAGGAAGACGCGCGAAAGACGGGAAAAAAGTGTCCTAAACAGGCTCGGACCCTATGCATAAATTGTTGAATCATTGAAAGCAGACTACGCTCACTAATCTGTTCGGTGTTTACACGTCATAATGAGAATTTTAAGGTCTCGTGATTCTCGTTTTTGCCACAAGAGTAGCGTTGCAGTCGCGCGTTTAAAGAGCATATTACGTTTTCGATCTAATCTGTTTTTGTATTAGTCGTATATCTTGTGTGTGTTTTCTTGTGAATGGTTTTAGGCAAAGCTTGTAAATACCGGTCAAATATTTTATATACGCGTCGTTTGCGCGTTGTTTCACTGATGTGCTTGACTCGAATAGGTGCTGAGACGGTGCGTTCGGACATGTGCTCCGAAATTTACTAAAATCCAATCCTAGTTAGAAAAAAATAACACCCGAGAGGTACTTCGTCGTATCAAATTACTTTTGTTTACAAACAATTTATCTTCGGCATAACCTATCCGCTGCCTGATTTTGAGCTCGCCCGCGATTGGTCGATTTTAAACTAGCCTTAATTCGCTAAACGTATATACATTAATTTCATTAACTTTGTTAACTCTAATCCATTATCTCATTCAAATATACTACTAATTGTTTTTTAATTTCGGAGCATTGTTATTAATGTGAAATTGTATGAATTAAATGCGATAATAATAAATTTTATTACGGCAATAGCGTTGGCGATGACAATTAAACTGTTTATTAATTATAACAACAATTGGCACTGTTGTTTTTTTCGTTGGCGTATCTCCTTACAAATTGTGAATTTTCGCAGATTTCAAGATTATCGGCATTCTAGATTAATTGTCGCGCTATGGTAATCTTAATTAAGAGCGTTCAATCGACGATAGTTTATTTTAGATTTGTTTCGTCATTGGTTTAAAGAACTTGTGATAGGTGACGTAGTTTAAACATGTTTACAAATGAGTATAACCGAACACAATTATGCATGTAGCAATATTTTTTTTTGTTGTTTTTTTTTTTTTATTTCAAAGCGTTATTAAATGTCGACATCACAATTTAGTTTATTTTACTCGATTTCTGACTTATTCAATTTATAATTATAAATTAGATACACGCGTGCGTTGTTTAATTAATATATATTTAGATAGCGATTCTTATATTTAAATTTAATATTTTTAAAAAAAAGTCTAATAATGGCATAAACAAATTTAATTGTAATTATTAGTCGATGAAAAAGTTGAAAGTGTTAAGTTTTGTTTTATATTGTATTTCTATTTATAGCGTAACAAAATATGTGTACAGTCAAAATGAATTATCATATACGTTATCTTCATGAATTTATTTACACGCTTCTTAAAACTAGTTTTCAAAAAATATGAATAAACGCCATTATCTAGACGTATAATTATTCAATAAATAAATTTATTGTCGTTTTATACATTTGGCATGAAGTAAATAATTCAAATAATTTATTTAAATATTGACGCATTAACTTTTATGCATTGCAGGCGCTGGCGTCAAGATGGAGCATTTTCAGGCCACCCTGGATCCTAGGAAGCAGGAGTTATTAGAAGCCCGCTTTCTTGGAGCGAGGGTAAGTTTCTTTTGAAAATTTAACATCCGAATACTATGATTATGACAAACTTTCTCTATCAACATTTTTCCTGGTGTCTTTGAAACAACCATTTTTCTCTCTACATTGTTAAGAACGTTATATTAATTGCATAAGCAGTCATCTAGATATGTTGTAATACATATTTTTTATCATTTTATATATATATATATAAATATATATTATTTAAATTAAAGTCGTTATTACTAAAATGTTATGAAACATGGATGGGAAATTTTTATAAACTTATTCGTAATGTCAACAAATTTGAATCAATTTAATGAAGTATCTTTTATTCTATTATATTTTGGAAATTTAACATTTGTTTAAAAATGCATAAATTTTAATTGTAAATTAATAATAAATTTTAAATTAAATTAAGTATATCCCTGATACAATAAAACAAAAATATTGTATTGTAATTTTGTATTATTATAATTTATTGTATTTTGTTAAAAACTAGTATTGTTTTTAAATTAGAATACATAATTTACTATAGATTACATTCATTTTAAATTCAATAGCAATTTTTTTTACTAATTGTTATTTGTTTGGATTACCAATGATTTCCACGCAATTAGTTTTATGCGTTAGAATTATGATTAAATGGACAGTTTAATCTCTTAAAATCGCGCTTCACATTACAGCGCGTCTTTTAAATCTTTTCCATCAAATCAAACAAAACTACGTTCTATGCAATAAAACTAAGTCGTAAAATTGAGAAAGGTGCAAAAAAAACGAGTTTAATTCAATACAAACACAAAGCACCTTAAATTTGAGTCCCAAACATTGATGTTGCCGATGCTATTATTTAATGGCTAAAATCAGACCAATGGTAATGAAAATGCAAAACGACGATTCAATTATGGAACTGAAAATTGAACCCTGGCGAAGATTTTGCGGCAAAAATTGCGGTCGAATGAATCATTAATTTCATAACTCGGCGGCGGCGGTGGCTAAAATTAAAGTCGAACTCGCGAGGCCACCAATTGATGGGGATCAATATTAAAGTTGGACAAGTAGCGCCAAATTTCTGCTCTTGCTTTTACGAGCGGCAACGGCAAATTAAAATCAACTGAAAAAGCTTTGCGTCGAACAAGAGGCAGAGCGCGAACGAAAATGCACAATAAATCGCGAAGGACGGGACCGGTCCGCCATGTTGTTTTGACTATTCAGTATCTGCCCGGTGCAAGAAGGAAAGCCACATTGGCGTTGGTTTATTTTAGACGTCAAAATTGGAGAAACGACAATGAAATTAGCGGTGCGATTTTTGCCAGACGTTCGAAAGGTTAGAATCATGCGATTGAATGATCGTATGCGCCGTTAAACGTAACGTGTATGAATGTACGTGTAAGTGTGTATCCGATGGTTTCCAGTAAACGCCGCCTCGATGCATTTTGCATCGGGCGCGGATTGTGTGCACTCGGCGGACACTCACACAAGCGTATTCCCGTCGACGTAACCGCGCCAATGACGAACTCGCGCGCGCAACTTCTGACAAAGAACGCGCTTCTTTCGCGCAGATTACACATTTTTCGGCACGAAATTTCGTCGAACTTTCGAGACGAAATTTCGCGCGATTAGGGTGTTTCGTGATCCGAGAGAGATGGCAGCATTCGGTGAGTATTAGTTTCTTTTGTACAACGCGATTAGTTGAGTCGAAGAAAG
The DNA here is from genome assembly GCA_022817085.1 of Psilanteris sp. ZL-2020. Taxonomy (NCBI): domain Eukaryota; kingdom Metazoa; phylum Arthropoda; class Insecta; order Hymenoptera; family Scelionidae; genus Psilanteris; species Psilanteris sp. ZL-2020. The sequence goes on along the minus strand of JABFQC010006597.1, from coordinate 5,134 downwards.
ATGGAGCTGACGTTTAGTGTGTCTTAATGAAAACTTTGATGAATTGTATGGTGCTGACGAGCCTCCGTGGATTCAAACGCTTTTCATGGATTTGCCCTTACAGCAATAGGCATTTTCAACCGTCGCAGGACGCGTTCAATTCTTAAGACATTGATCTACTATATTTATATTCTTATGAATGGATTTCTATTTAGGAAAATGGAAAGGTTCTCAAACACTATCAGGGGATCGTGATAGTCTTTCGCAATTATATTAAGATATCTTATTATTATATGATAGAAAATTGTAAGGAAAGATATCGATATTGATTTTTCGTGAAAATTATGGAATTAGCCTAAACAGTTGGTCCGGCGGCTGAAACGTGTATAGGCGTTCGTTCTAACGTCCTGATATTCTCCACATTTTATGGCTTGTATCAACATTCACAATGGTGACCCGATAACTCGTCCACGTACCGCCGTCTGCATTTTATTTGAATATAATTTATTAACGCGCACGACACGAACTCGTCCACTTTTCAAAATGATTACAAACATAAGCATTTAAATTATTAAAACGAACCGATGAAATAGTAATTTCAACGAACAAGTTTAAATCTGTTGTTAAAAACAAACAAAAATTGATCGCAATAATAAGGATATAAATTAAGACGCGTAACGGCCAGTGCAGTTCAATGTTACCGACACAAAGCAAACGTAGCCATGTTGAGCTTTCCCATTCTGAGCTTTTACAATTTTACAACCGCCGACTTTTAATTAATTTTAATTTACGGCACCTGGCGTTGCTCAACTGAACCTTTCATTGGGCAGAGCCTTGAAATTCTTATTACTGAGAATATTGTTCTTGGTTAACACGCTGTCTGAAAAGTACATCTGCATCGTTTTCATCGCAGACGAAACTATTAGGCAAACAAATACAAACGTGAACGGAAAGCCGAATGGTTTCAGGGTGTTTACACAAACAACTTTTCCCAAGCCTCTAACGGACTATTTGTTCAGAAAAAAAAATCTTTTTTCCCCGAAATAAGTCTGCGCGGCCATGATTACCATCAAACAAAGCGAAATTTTCGACGAAATCAAGTCGCACGCCCGATGTTTTTGGAATGCTTTTTATTTATCATCTCAGGTATCGGAGCGCGACACACAATAACGACGGCAGTGTCAGTAATACATCGATAAAATTCATTTTCAATGTCCGCGAAATTGCGTGAATGCAGGGCCCGCTTATACAAATAAATCGCGTATATATATAAACTATTCTTTGTACGTACAAAAACTCACGTACAGGAAAGTGCACAAAGTACGCTGCGCGAACTTGGTTCTTTATTTATATGCGAGCATGTATATATCTACCTATATACGCGCGCGCGCATACATAAAAATGTGTGTGTATATCTATCTATATATATATATATATTTATATATACACACACGCACCCGCATACCTATTTATACACACAAAGATGGTCGTGTGTCTGTGTGTTCATGTAAATACAAACGTACACGTGATTATATAGCACAGAAAACGTACTGGTGGAGATCGACTTGGTACGATGTGACGGAAAGCTGGTCCGTTTCGATCGATCTAAAGGGTGTGGAACGCGGGCAAGAGAACCGCCGAGAAAATAACTAATAGGCGAGGATCTCTCCCTCCCCCACTCGAAACCGAATAAGCGAAACAGAGACGGAGACGGGTCGTGTGCATGAGCTTGCGTCCGTCTGTGTGCGTGGAAATGGAAAACGTAGGGCGCAAAGGGGAAACTCGTCTAATACTAGCATATACTTAAACAGATACGAGTACACATCTTTGCGGAAATTTGTGTACACGGATATATACCTCTTACAAGGCACCAGAAGTACCTCGCACGATGTACCGGGTGTATTTGTTGCGAATCAATCGGACGGCGATATTGTGATTCGTTCGCGATAATTCGGTTGTTTGCTCAGACCATAATTTGTTTAAACGCACGCACGCATGCACATACACAGTAGCTTTTAATTTGTACTTGGGTATGTATTCGCGAACACGAATGCAATCGTTTCCTCCCCCGCATCTGCCAACAATCGCAAGCATGCTTTCACGTAGCGTCTTTATGTGTAGGTAATGTGTACATATATATATATATATATATATACATATAAATAAATATATACGCCATAAAGTAAATATATATATATATATGTATTTATTACGCCTGTTCAGTAATGCACACAGCCACATAAATACACAGAGCGTATTCAAAGGCGGACGAGGAGAGGCACGAGGGGTAAGGGAAGTCGAGGACAAGGACGAGGGAGAATATTGGGGCGACTGTCCTAGCAAGTAGAAGCTGTAAGGTGGAGTGGCGGAGCGGCGAAGGGGGTGTCGCGGCTCGTTGGTACGTTTTAGCGCGGCGTGGGTCGCGCAAGAGCAACGATCCTGCGAAATGCTGCCGCCGCCGCCGCCGCCGTTTCTGCCGCTACGTGTATATACCTTGCGTTGGCTTTGCATGTGGAATCTGTGCACGTGCACACACTTCGTGCCGCCCTCTGCCGCTGTCCTCCGGCAATTCTCTTGACATGCAGCCGCACGATACGCCCGTCATTTCCGCGCTTTCCATTAAGCGCTGCGAGAGGGCATTTTTGCGTCCGACCAGGGGTGCCGAGTCGCACGCGAACGCTCGGCCGACCGCGCGCTCCACGTTTTGCATTCGTGCACTTGTCTCGGCGTCTCGCCCGTTCGGACCAAACGTTCGGCGCGGGCTTCCTCAAAAGTGGGCTGTTGTCATTGCGGAATACACCGCGGGCGCGATGCAGCTTTAAACGATCACGGGGACTAGAACCACGCCGATTTTTTACGTATTCCGGTGTAGCTCTGGCCGTTCCGGACCAACATTTTACGTCATTCTTTGCGAAGCATTTTGACAGCTTCGGCGCAAATGTTTTTGAGTTTGAAATTTAATTAAATTGGATTTGGCTTGGCAAATTTGCCGAAAATTTATTAACTTATTCCAGCAATTAAATTATTCTGTAATATTTTGTGTAATCAAATATTCTGTTATCAAAATGTCAAGTTTACATTGGCGAAATACTGTATTATAACGCGGCAGCGTATATAACGCGGAATTCCGACAGTTTTAAATATAATAATGACACTTGTTCGGTTTCATCGAAATTACTAATCTTTGAATTAAGAAACGATTATTATAACCATTTATTGATTTCTGTTATATTAATATCATGAAAAACGACGCCTGCAAAAAATTACTGAAATCATTGGTATGTTTTATAACACATAATGCCGAGTGAAATATTGATTTTCAACGTGTTCGCGATTTAACGTTGGAGGAAGCGACCGTTGTAACTATTTTTAATTTTAATGAGAGATTAAACAACGTCGTTATATAAACAAAAGCAGAGCTTTGGAAAGGTGGCTAAGCAATAAGAAAAGAAGCTCGTCAGAAATTAGTAATAATTTCGCGTTAAATATCTTAAATTTCGTCACGACATTTTATTTAATGTTTTTTAATTTTTAGCAAACCGTTTAACTGGATAGATTTAATTTTTCGCCATTATAACTTTAAATCTAAAATTAGAGTTCGCGTATTCGCTTCGTGAGTCTGTTTGTTACCGATTTCTTGTAACAATTATATGATTGATTAGTTTTTAGTCGTCATTAATTCAAGGTATAACAAACATATTATATATTAAGTATTAATTAATTAAAAACGTCTAAAAAAGTTATTTAATTATTGTACAATAAATATTTTATTAATTGCTCCGATACGCTGGTATTCTATTCAATAAAGTATAATACACTAATTCTGAAGTGCTCACTACAGAATGGTATGGTAGAAACTGTTAAATTTCATATATTTAATATAACCCTAAGGCAATTATATTAAAAAAATTTATAAATCTATGCACAATTGCCTGTATTGGTACTGTTTGTTTATATATTCACTTAATAATTTATTTTTCATTTTTTACCAATTAAAATGATTTACATTAATATCAGTTAAATAATTTATGTAACTCTAATTTATAAGAAACAAACACAATATTTTTATGATAATGCTTTTCAATCGAATTTTCAAAATTCTACATAAAATACAACAAAAATATAGATTTTTGTAATAAATATATATTTATATAATTATATCAATAAATGAGGAGTTAATCGGTAATTTAATTAAACCAGATACAGTAAATTTCGCATTGTTTATTATTATACTTCAAAATTATTGATACATTACACAAACAAACTCTAATATTATATTATAATTGAAATTCATCTAAAACCATTTTATCCATAACTAATCAATAGTTGAATGCTTATTTATACTGTACAATAAATTTCATTCTTACAATTACTACAAATACTACAACCATAATTTTGCCCGACACATTCGATTGAATCAACGTATCAATCTTCAAACAACCCATCACAATTCCACACAATTCGTAATAACTGCATTCATTTGACTAATAAAAAAGCATCATGCATTAATCCGCGCGTTTCTCGTAGCTATTTATTTGTTTAATTTGAGTCCAGTTTTCGTGCACAAATGATGGGATCGTCGCGCAAAAATGATAGCCCTCGCTCGGCCGCATACTTTGTAAGCACGGTGGTAATGGCACGTAAGTTTGCGGTCGCGGTAATGACGCACAAGGGGGATACAACAGTTTGCCATCTGAAAAGTTCACGTCCGGCGCTCCGCTAACTGAACGCACGGTTAAATGGAAAACCGCGGAAAGTTTGCAGCGCGCTAGATGCGCCGTGATTGTAGCATAAGTGCCGTGTTCATCTTCGACGCCATTGCGAACAGTGTGTCCGGGCGGATATATTCCAGCCAACTGGTTTGAATCGCGGCCGGAGTTGGACGAGTTTTTTCGACGGCTTCAAATGAATATTACGTCGCGAGCTAATCATCCCGGAGTAACAGACATTGTTCACGTTCATAACCGCGAGATTCGCGAACGAGAATCTTTGTGTCCAGAGGCGCGAAGGAAATATGCATTTCAAAACCGAACCTGTCGTAAAAAATAACACACGCATATATATATATATACATTTGTGCGTGTATATATATTTTTGTCTTATTCGTGTTAACATTATAATTGTATCCGAAACCTTATACTATAAATACAAACAT
>JABFQC010006596.1:0-10659 GCA_022817085.1 Psilanteris sp. ZL-2020 | reverse complement strand
GCGTACGGGCGTGTTCGCGAAAAGCAGATAAGAAGCGCGTCCCGCTCATGGCAAAATAAGGATAAGACACCCGAAGCAGGTGCGCGCGGCACATACCAATCTCATTTCAACGACCTCACCCTCTCGATCGATTAACTCGCGAGCCAATCGGTTCTTACCGCGCGGATACTTACGGAACGAAAAAAGCTTACGCTTCCTAGCAGTTGATACGTCATTCGTTGAGAAATAGCTGCTGGCACGTTATAAATAACGCCGGATTGATTTGTATGAAATTGTTGCATGCGCGAAACAAAAAGGCACACGTCAAGCTGGTGTCTCAATTCCGTTAATTTTCAGCCGCGTAACTGATTTTGAAGAATGTTTTGACGCCGCAAAAATGCGCGCGAGCAAAATGTTGCTCCGCTGCTTGATGCTTATCTAAACTAGATGCGCGGTTTAGCTGGTCAAACAATGTACGAGTATTTAAACCAGTCGGATTGTTTAATTGAATCAATTAAGCGTTCTTATTTTGCGACTATAAATTAAAACTCGCGATAAACAAGATAAGATTAATTGAAACGTTTTCTCATATTTTAATGTTTAATCTGCGTGGTCTGAGGGATACCGGTGGTTTTTAAATCGGGTGGATCATTCTCATTGCGTCGAAATTGAATTTGACCAAAAAAGGATGAAATCGTATTCTGATGAGTTTGCGCTTATTTACATCATCCAAATTGAATTAAGAATTTTTCGCCTTCAATTTTGTAAAAAGACAAATAATTGTTCAAAACAATGACCAGATAACTTAAAACACATTTCTGATTGGTTGATACGTCTTAAAATAGACGATAAATCGAAAAAACAAAACGATTCCAACCAAAATCGCTATCATATAATTCAATTCAGTCCTTTTATACTACATTGTTCGGCGATAGTCCGTTCCGAATGTTTTATATCACCGGAACTAATGACTCAAGCCGACAATGATATATCGGATTTCGGCCAATCATCAGTCATCGTCTGCGCAGCATCCAGGCAAACAACTGGTTGGACCAATCCTGCCGAAAACACGAGACCAGTCTAGCATTATACTTATTTCGTTTGCTTAATCTTTTCTCAGAGATCAGTGCTCGGTTCCCAAAGGACACCAAAGTCCGACGCCGTTCGAAACACTCGTCAAAAGACAGCCGTGCCGAAAGCAAACTCCCCCCTTATGACGGAGTCTCTAATGTTTCCGTGTACGCCGAGCGCAAACATGATCTCCGCCAGGCGTTCGACGGGCAAACTAACCGAAAGCCGCGAGGAAACGGAGAAGATACTCAACACAATGATCCACCGCGACTCCCACGAGTGCTTTTGCGTCTTATCGTATTATCCGGAAGCAAATCATTACTCGCAGATATTCATCTTCATTTTGCCTGATTCGTTTGCATTGTACAAGGCCACTTTCGGCGAACAATAAACGAACGGATAAGCGATAATGTTGGATATTTATTTGTAAGTTAATGTTTATTTACGCGAAAGATAGGCAACTGGGATGGGTGGATGGAAAATGATATTTATAACGAGGATGAAAGGAATTTGGAGAAATGAATGCTGGGAACGGAGAAGACGGGGAAGACAAACAACATCGCATTATATGAATAAATAGTTTTATTAATACAACATAATAATAATCATAGTGAAAGATCGGATTCTTGAAAGTGTCTTGTAAAATTACGTATTTCTAATTTTACTAACCATTTACTCGAGACAAATTAACAATTTTACTATATATTTCGTATCAATTTATCATTCGACTTTCAAGACCTTCCGACTTTTACCATTTACAATGTAATTATTACAATAATACAGTAATTATTAAAAACATTTAAATTTCCGATTAACTGCGGAACATAACCCATATTCTCTGCTCCTTAATGGAAAAGATGTTCCACGGATAAACGTAATTATACAATCATAGTACAATGCATAAATCTAATTGAGATTACACGATAAACAAATTATCATAGTACCGCGAGATATAAAAACTCCGCTGACTTTGAAACCACGTGACTCGCCGTTTCGTGCCGATTCCATTGCGCAGTTACGTTTGCGCAGCACACGAAACAATCCATTGGTTTATTTTCATTAATCCGACCAGATCGCAAGCCTCCTCTGCCGAATCCTCACGAACGAAGCGCATTCTCCAAATTCCGACATAGAACCGAACGCACGCGTTACGGAAAGTAAGCGCTCGTCGAGCGACCAACCCCGCGTCTGCGTGCGTGTGCAAACGTGCACGAAGCTAATCGCCGATTGCCGTAGGATGCATTAATCGAGACACGAGAATTACTCCTGAAATTATTGCAACCGTTATCCTTACTGTACTGGCTCTTACAATCGTGAATCCAACTTACCCACACTTACACACACACGCACACAAGATTTGTTATTCGTAAAAAATGTTTCGGAAAACAGCATTCCAGCAAGTTGTTTCAAAGTCGACGACAAATTGAACTTCCATCTTCGAGCGCGCATTTTCATGCTCCGTCCATTTTTCACCCAGTTCGTAACGACGACTTTTCCGATCGACAACACAATGGGGCAATAAGGTGTCTGAATGCATAATAAGACAATCGACGTCCTTCTTAAAAAAGAAGGAAAAAAAAACAAATAGCAGAGCCTCGATTCATAATAATTACGTCCGAGGATAAAAGACGAGATAATGGCACTGATTTTCATAATAACTAATCGTTTGATATTTCGCTTAACGAATAATTTCCGTTGCGGCATCCTCGCGGTAGCCAATAAAATCCTTGGAGCATGGCGAGGAAAAATGCGACCAGCCAAAGGTTAACGCGATGCCTGTCTTGTCGGACGCGAACGTTTCCTTTCAACACTCATTGCCCGATTACGATGAGACACGACTCGGAACCGGAACCGCCGACCAATTAGCTTGAAACGAATCAGTGGAACGACTGGAATCGGTTCGGTCCGCGCGCTAATGATTATATTGCGTTCTATATGTAAATGAACGCGAAATTTGAGTCGACGTTGGCAACGAATCAGCGACGCCCAGCAATCCGTTTCACACGTCGCCCTGAGTATCGAGACTCTCGTGATTCATGTTCAATTCCGTAGCTCGCGCCGAAGTCGCAGGCTCGTCGACGGGACGGAACCCGTTATCGCGACTGTTGCACTGAATTACGCGCGGTGCCCGCGGCGACTCCTATCTTATATAACCGGAGTGCGCTCAGCTACGACACGTCGACCGCGAGCACAAAAATCGCCGAACACTTATCGATACATGCGCGCGATCCAACCGCGCCGATTTAACGGACTAACTCCCGCGGAAAAATGCGGCGCTATCGTCGCAGCGTGCGCGCGCACGCAGTCACCGCCGCGGCTAGCTTCGCTTGACTTCTTCGCGCCGAAGAAAGTGAACTCGTTCCCGGTCGGCTTTACGAGGCGTGATTATTTCCTACCGGAAACTCTCGCGAACGCGCTCACTCCGTCGAACGAAAAAAAGGGCAAATAAGCGCGCAAAACGAAAAAGCGGATGGGTTTTATTGCAGGCAACTTTGCCTAACAGCTTGGCGTACTCCGAAGGGAATCGTCGGAGCGAGGAAAATAACGAAAAAAGAAATAACAAAACCGGAATATAAAAATCCTCGGTTCGATTTTTCCAAAACGTAGTTTGCACTCGCGAGTGAATAAGTTTTTTGACGGGGGTGGGGGAGGGGAGTCGCGAGGATCCGGGGGTTGCGCAAAAACGCAATAAAGCGCGCACTGCGCTGGTAATAAATACCACGGGACTTGCCTCGTAATTGCGTAACATCGCAAATAATAATAACGACGCTGCGCCGTCGAGTGATACGACTTTTCCGTCCCCGCAGATAAATTCGCGAGATAAACCGACGAAACCCGGTCGGCATTGCGTCCGAATGATGCGCGGGGCAATCCTATCGGCTTAATTGCGCGAGCCCGAGTTAACCGACGATATCGTACGCGCAAGCGCATCTCGTAACTCGGCCGCTCGTTAAACCGAATGACGCGATGATTATGATGATTATGACGTATCGGCGGGCGGTTGGGGTCGCGCGCGCAGCCGTCACCGCGCATCGCGGCCAATTTGTACTTCCGCGTTGCCGATCGGTCCGCGGCCGGTTTAATGACGTTACGAGCGCAGAATTCAGAAGCAGCGCGGCAAAAAGTCGGACTCGTCGCGCAGCCCCCGTTAAGTAACTCTACCCGAGGCGGGTCTATAAATAGTCCACCTCGGGTACGTGTGTGAGTTCATGTGTGTGTGTTGTCGACCTGTTGCACGAACACCCTCGTGTGAACAACAAGACACGAAGTAATCGGACCTCGTCGTTTCGACTGCCATCGCGTGTGCGATGGCTTACGTGTCGTCCATTCCTCTCGTATCTCCATCGAAAGCAAGACGGCGTGCCATCCGGCAGGGGCAAGGGACGGGACTCGTCGCTCATTTAGATAAGCTCGTTTATTTACGGCAAGATGGCGCGCGCGGACGGGTCGGCCATGTTGGTGGCGCGCGCGTCTTTGTTTATCGGCGCGGGATGACGTCGTTATTAGCGGGCCCGGACTAATCGGCGCGATGATTACCGAGGAATTCCGAATAGATCGGGGTCGCGCGCGGGTATCGGTGATCCGTCGCGCAGGCGCGGCGCGGTCACGAAAGCCCGTAGCCCGCTTTGTGATTTGCATAACGCCGCGCTCGCTCCCGATGTCATCTGCGGGCAGTCGCGCGGGGCCCGTTTGGGGCCCGCGGCCGGGTTCATCGACACGCGGCCCCTCCGCCGCGCGACCGCATGGCCGGATCCGGCCGCGGAATAAATCCGGTCGCGCGGATTTTCGACAGCGCTGAATCATGCCAGCGAGGCTCGTTAAGTCGGACGGCTGGAACGCGCCGGGGGGACGGGCGTTCGCTCCCGCAGACCGAGTTATATATAATGTATATATATATACGGACCCGTTGCCGGGCTCTGTCAATTATCCGGCTTTTTTCGCAGCTCTCCGAGCGCACACCTACTAAAGAAGATAAAACGGTACGTCACTGGCAACCGTTTATTTCCTCGTACGCAATAAATGATGTTCGCGGAAGACAAACGGGTTTGCCGACACGCGCGTCGATCCCCTTGATTGGTCAGAAATGATTTGTAATGATGACTTTTATGTAGCGCTCTGAAATTTCGAGTTAATTGCGCACGCGAGGACGGGCGTGAGTTCCGCGCGGCGTGGGAATCGCGCGGGTTCGAAATCGCCCGCGCGGATTTACCAACGCGAGCGACGCGGCCGTTCCGCCCTTAAACTGGACGACGAGCGGACCGACGTAATCGCATTCCGAGATAATATCGTGCGCGCGGCAGCGGAGCCGGGGGGCTGTAACGGAACCGACCGTATATACCATCAGCGCCCCGTTCTGTCGTGCCATCAATTTACCCGCCTTCGTTGCCGCGGTGTCGTGTCATTAACAATTATTTAAATGCGATCCGCGCGACGCAATCGCCGGTCTGAGGTATTAATAACAACGAGTGTTACTAATAATGGCATTAACGTTGATCGATCGGTCGGAACAACGAGAAACGCGACAGGGCACCGGTTCGATGTCCGGACACTTTTTTGTAGATTTAGGAACCCTTAAGAAGAAGTGTTTTTACATAGGGAATGGGCCGATTCAAATTTAATTATGAATTTCGAGCATTTGTTTTAATTTTTGACATTTGCATTTGAAACATAACAGATGAATATTAGAATTTTAAATAAATAGGATCAATTATGATAAAAACTACAAAATGAACAAAAACCAATAAAGGGAATTGTTGTTTATAAATTTCTTTTACTGCTAAAAAAAATATCTTGGAAGTCACGATTTTAAGATACAAAGTGACTTATTTGAGTCACTGCTATCGTAACACAAAATATTATGCATTATATTAAGACACTTAGGCGTTATAATTAAGTCGCTTCGTGTCTTAAATAAGACACCTCTATTATATGTTTTTAGCAGTGTTGATTAGACTTATCATAAAATATAAAAAACGCTATAATCACTATTATCAATTTCAAATTCTTTTCATATTTTCACCCTCAAAATACCACCTCGAAAACAAAGTTAGGCATCTTTTTAAATTTCGAATCAAGAATGTGATAATTTAGGTGGTCGGAAAATTCTGCAACATTAATTATAAAACCAACAACCGAATACAAATAAAGCATCATTACATCGATATAATAATCACTCCGTTGCGTCAGACAGTCCATGTGACAATACGTTTCTCAGCTCGTCGGATGACATTGACCCCGACGTCTGCGTCTGCCTCAAGCAAACCCGAGCCGATTGATCGGTGCCGATCAAACTGCGAGCCGATTTCACAACAATTGTCGTAATTAACCGAAACGTCAATTGCTCGCGAATTTTCATTCACGCGGCGTGCGCGCAGGTGCGTCGTTGAACGACACCTGTAGTATTACACGTACACCCGTGATGTCGTTAATGCGATGACTATATGACAACATAGTAGTAGCTACCCGTTCCCGTGAAGTCCATTCACCGAATTCTCTATTCAATGAACTGCATCGTGAATACCGAATGACGTAAGGTCTACCGAGTAATCGTGAACGCGCGACTGCGTACACGTTCGTTCGATTGCATGTCTCGGACTTATGTTTGCACTTCATGAATCTATATACGTGTCGTCAACGGGGATTCATTATAAAACCGTCGGGTTATAATTTACAATTTGACGCGAGTTAGAAACGATTTCCTGGATTCCGTGATTGCAGTTTGTATTCGACAAAAACAAATAGAATGCTCGCGCGCGCCTTTTCCTCCGAGTTTAACAGCCTTTCGATTGTCAGATTTGCAGTTGCGACTCAACTTTGAGAATACGTAATATGCTGTTCGGATTCCGAGACGCGCCACTACCGCGGGAATGAATCCAGGCCGATTTGACCTTGACTTGATAATTCGTCTGTGCCATGATTTAGGGAGTTATACGAGATTTCGATGATTAAGAATGAAAATTATCATTATAGTTATAATATCATATTCTCCCATTTACGGGGAATACCGAATATCGACGGTGAAATTAAAATTGTTTCACATTTTTGTGTGACACTAAAATACACTGATACTCGAGGTTGCATTTTTTGCACCCCATGCGTTAAATGCGACCATGCGGGTGTTTTTCATTAACAACATTTGACATTGACCGCGATGCGTGTGATTGTAATAATTTGTTTATCGAATTACAGTGCATTTAACAAGTGCCTAACAGACTTTGTATTTTTTTGTTTCAGTAAAAGGGAAGAGTTCCCGACATGTCGGCGTCAGGCGCCGGGCTCCGCCGACCTGGCATCGTTTTCTGCCTGGCTGTCTTACTGGCGGCACGGTTCACGCACTCTGGTAATTTTTTACTCCACATTATTAACACGTCCTCTTCGAGTACTTGCACTCGCTTTAAAAACTGCGCTTAAGCAGCGACTAGCTGTTGATAGCATGCTTTCCCACTTTGCAGCATTTATATTTGAATAAGTTTTCAAGCTGAAATGGAAAGTAAAGTTTGTACTGAGATGATACCAATTACAAGACTGGTACAAATGAAACTTTGCTTGTTTATGATCATTATTTTGTCATGTCCGTTTGGTTTTAATGTTTTTCTGTTTTTCTTTGTAACGCTTTTTTTTATTGTCACACTTAAATCGTAAAATTGAATTAAACGTAGTTTTGTTATTTAATTATTATTTAAAACAATTACAAATAATTAGCATCGGCAATCATTGAATCAGTTTTTACGGAAGATTTACAACGATCTTTTACTTGCATTTTAAATCAACTCAACCTTTCGACAAGAATTTGACGCAAATAAATCAAAGAGATTGACGTACTTGTGAGTTTGGAGAACGCTTATTCATAAAACATTGAACAGAATAACAATTAAAATTTCCATACATTGAAAAAAATATATTTAATATATTGATATAATGGGATTCTTTCTTGAAAGTAGACGCTCGAAATTAAATACTGAGTTGTCCCTCTTCCGATTATTTTTTCGTGCGTTTACTTTCAAAACAGATTCACAGTATATAATATATATTTAATAAATTTTACCAAACTAGATAAAAAAAAGCAGGGAAAGTGAGCAAAAATGTAAATAAACGTTCGACTATATCATTATTTTTATCATTTGTTTGGTAATTTTTGACATATTTTTAGAATTTTCTAACCATAATTTATCATATTTTTACATTTTTTCCTATTTTTCCTACTTTTATTATCTAATTTGGTAAAACTGGAAAGATTATTTTTTTGAATTAAATTAATAATCACTTTTTTCTATTCACAAAATGCATATAATAATATAATATAAAACTCCATAATAACCTAATTTCGGCGACTCTTCGCTCCCGATCGAGAACACCAAAACTGTTCCCAAATTCATCCTTTTTGATTGACGTTTTCCCCACAAAAATCCACAGACTTCAATATTACCAATGTCCAACGATTTTATGATTTTAATCTATCATTAATTTCCGTACGATTAAACCTGATTGTCCCAAAAAAACGCGAATGCTCCAAGACCGATTGAATCCGAGCAATCGGAACGAATCTGAAAATGATCGCGTAAGTGACCCAAGCGATCAAACAAAAAGATACATCAGGTTGCACATAGCGGTTCCTCGGTCGTACCAACGCGATGCCGTGAATTCTGGTCAAACCTGTAAAAGCCGGCTCCAAATGTCACTGACCGTAAACGTCTTGCTGTTTACAATCGTCGTTGTTCCTGACCTCGGAAACACCGGCTGATCTATATTTATCCCGCAGCGCCGCGAGCTCTAATAGATATTCACTTTGCGATTACAAATTATGATATACCTCGAAACACTTGACTACGCTCAACCAAACGAACCAAACGCGCACGCGCGTCTCCTTAAACACGTCCACAATCGCGCTCCGATCGTCGCGCCAATTTTGGTTTTTTGGCGAACGATCGCGATTTTGGGATAAGTTACTTTTTGTTTTTTTTCTTCACCGCGAAAAAAACTTCAACGCGTGACAAATTCGCCGACCTCGACGAACGTCTCGAACACGGCGCACGCGCGTAAATCGCGCAACCCGGAAAAAAATCGGTTCACTCCCGAGCGCGGCGGAAAATAAAAGGACGCGATCGCTCCTCTGCGCGGCGGAGGCGAGGATGCAACCCGGCGAAACCAGTTTCACGGCCGAGCGGCTTCACTGTCATTCTCGAAATCACGGTCCGTTGCCGCGCGTTGCACGGATTTATGACGAGCACAACGCCGGAATAACAAAGCGATCCGCGTCGCTCGCTCACCGCGTAATTAACGCCGTGATTTAGTCGCCGATGATTTGACTTTGATATTTAAATACGCAAAGGTAACGACCGCTCGCGGCGTCGGCCCGTAGTAAAACCGACGACTCGCGCAAAAACGCAGCGCGCCGATAAATTTGCGCGCGCGCAAATCCGATCGGATTGTCGGGGCGCCGTCAGCGCGTAAGCGGTTAATGGTAATGAACTTTCGCGAGACAAGGCCGCCGGCAACGATTTCATAACAGAACCGCCGAGGGGGCCTTGTAACATCATACGCCGTCGTGTACGCGGGTCGAACAAAAAAATCGGCGACCGATCGGCCGCGCGAGTCACGCGAGCCCGAGAGCGGCGTCTTGCGCAATAACGCGCGTCATATTCGGCCGATCGCGCGTCAAAAACACCGGAATCGGCCGCGAGATCGGTTCCGATTGTCGACGACGCGATGGCCTTAATTCATTAATACGTTGTTGCGGGTAATTTATGCGCGTTCGAGCGCCGACTCAGCGGCGAACGCGAAATGGACGGGGGGCAGGACGCGGCGAATGGGTCGTGGAAAAAAAAAAAGAAAGGCGCGCGAGAGAGAGAGATAGAGAAAGAGAAGGAGAAAAGGTAAAAAAGGACGAACGTCCATGATCCATAGCTGAAATGAAATTGGCTGTATCCCATGTATCAAGGGCTCGCTGTAACAAATGGCCGCGAAGGTAACACGTGTGAGAACTTATCAGCTTTTAGTTTTATCAAGTCAAACAAATCTCTTGTTGCCGGAAATGAGACGCGGCCTGTTGAAGTTAAGTAACTAATCGTCCTCGCACGCGAGGATTCGCCACTTACATCGCACCTCTGCAAACGTGAAAGATATAACGCATTGCTGCACTCCCTCCGCGGGAATTTACATTAAGTTAACTCCAACTTTATCAACAGTATCTATCACCCCGGAAACCACGAGATTTCGTTATACATAATTATTTAGCCGACGCGTTTCAGGCCGTGTTCAATTGGGCGACGCAACGCGATCGCTCTCGGGACGCCGATCGCGACGCCCGGATTACCTTTTTTTGCGCCGATTTCTCGGTCCGGTAAGAGCGACCGGCCGATCGATCCGCCGATCTCGAAGCGAATCCCGTTCAAATTCGTTCAAACGCCGATGTACCAAGGCGATGACGGTTCGGTTCCTCTCGGCGGATGATTTTCGATCGAAAGATCGTTACGTTTCTCGCACTTCGACCGTGCGATCGGTCGCGGTGACTCATCGGTTGCTTTGATTTCGTTACACATTCCGCCGCGAAAAATTTACATTCGGTGGTGTCATAGCTCGAAATAAATTAATTCTCCTCCTCCTCTCCCC
>JABFQC010006595.1:0-10660 GCA_022817085.1 Psilanteris sp. ZL-2020 | reverse complement strand
CTCAGTTGAGGATATGGCGCGGTCGGGCAGACCGGGCGCTGGAAGTTTCCTTCCTGGAGTAATTTTTTTTTTTTTTTTTATGTTTTTTTTTTTTTTTTTTCTCTCTCTTTTTTTTCTTTTTTTTTTTTTTTTTTTTTTGTTTTTTTTTTTTTTTGTTTTTTTTCGACCCGCACTTTCGTTTTGCACAGCGGCTTTGTGCGGTACGAAGAAAGTACAACTGAAACTCAGTTGACTCCGCGAATAAAGAACGACAAACTCGAAGACTTAACGAAGAAAGAAGAAACGCGAGCGAATCGGGAGAAGCGGAATGAACGTCAGTTGTCGACGAAGATGGAAACGAGAGCGCGGGAGTTTAGCTCTCGTTTCGATCGATCCGCGCAAAACTTTCTGGCTCCCTAACGATCGCCGTAGTCTCGACACGAACAAGAAAGATAAGATGGATACGAGCAGGAATAGACGGAAAGAGAAAGAAAGAGATTAAGAGAGAAGAGGTCGAACCAAAGTGCGTCTAAACTCCGCGCTGGACGTAATTCTGAATTGGACCACTCGTTCGTTAAACGTGAAGCGTTCTCTAGATTTGTTCCGAGTCTACTTGAGGATAGGAAAATACTCGGAAAACAATGCCGTAATAATCGTGTAATACTTCGTTTTAACATTCGACATTACAGCGGCTTAAGTTTGAGATATGTGCTATATAGAGGAAAGCACCGAGGCTGCGAATTACAACAAACACTGCATGCGAAATCATTTGCCAGCAATACAATTACGAAGCTTGCCACTTTTTAATGCAATAATAATAACGTACTTTTTACGCGCTATACGATTCGTATTCGATGCACTGTCAAAATTGGTGAATATTATTTAAATTTGTGTTCCACGATGGGGGCTAATTTTAAATCCCCGAGAATGTTTATTTACGTTTCGTGTTAGGAATATATAAAATTGTTCCGATGACGTTTGAAAGTGAAATTTGCAAATTAAAATTAATAACAAAACACTGCTAATTCGCAGATTGCCGAAAGTGTTTTAAAAAATAGACTTAATGTCATAGCGTCTTTTCTTAGAAGCCACTGGAAGTGATATAAAAGTGGACAAGCACAAAGCAAAGAGTATACAGGAAAGTGCTACATAACACAAAATATGCTTTGTGTCGGGCATATCTTTAAAAATTCAAAAGTAAGTTGAAACAAGCATTCCGTTTGCAAGTCGGTTAAAGATATACCACATTCTTCGAGAAATCAGTTATAATATTATATTACACGTACAAAGACAAAATTTTATTTTCTATTCAAATTGTTTAAGTTTTAAATAATTTAAAGCTTTCCGAGTAAGAATAAAAATGTATTGTAAATATAGTTACAACGATAGTACTACAACAAATGAGTCTTATTAATATTATCATTATTTTAAAAAAAATCAAAAAATAGGATTTAAAGCAAATAAAATATTGCTAATACATTAACAATATAACCGTATATATATATATATCGTAACTTCATTGAAATAAACGTCTCTTAGAATTAAATGTAAATACAAATAAGTGAAAATCAACTTTTACGCTTTATTTACAAACATCATTTAAATTTATGCGAAATGATTAATGAATATAACCATATTCTACTCAACGTGCCTCGCATAATATGTGAATGGTAATTAATTAACTATTTTCAAAAAAACGCTTGACAATCTCTGCTTTCCAGAGAAAACTTGAATGCAAAACTTTAATAAAACAAATGGTTTCTCTTATTGTTGCGGAAAGTTACATTGTGGCGATTAAGTATCCATGAATAAACGGTCAGCTATTGCATGTAAGATCCTGACCTAAATAGATAGACAGGGTGACACGACTAACTGTGTGATCTGCGGGAAAGTGAATTCTCTTTAATCCGCTTAGCCTTTCCTGAATCTTACGCCTATCTAAACGAAGGGGAAGCTTAAACGTATATAAAGAAACATGAACTTTTCTGTCAAATGTGTGCAAAACAAATCTACAATATTATTGCTTTTTGGTAACTCGTCATAGGTATTATTAATATATTTTACAGATAAGAAAAAACAAATAAATTAAGAGTAATAAAATCAGTAAAAAGTAAACAATTTACATAACGATCATGTTTCTCAGTTTATAATTTTAATGAAAATGATTTTAATTAAGTTTTTATCGTTGAAAATAAAGTCAACGCAGATGAAAATATTGTAGAAAATATTAAATGATATGGCCGCATAATAATATATTATATTGATATTTTTTTAATGTGACATAAGTGATAAGATTTACAAGTTTGTTTGGAATCTTTGCCATGAATTTTCATATACCATTAATTTCAAATTAATCATTCTATTTAAAATATAAAAAAGTCTATAATTTTCCCCAATATTAACAATTTTTTGAGATCATTCCAATAAGTTTAAAAATTAATTAAATATCAAACATTTTTACGTTTATAGTTTGCATTGGTTCCCAAAATTGAAAAAATTGCAATATAATCAAAATAATTTGTAATCTATTCTTAATATATTTATATATATAAAATATTGCATATAATGCATTTACATGAATAATCTTGTTACAATAACTTTACATTAATTATGAATAAATATAAATTAATTTTTAGTTAAAAAATATGCGTTCAAAATTACTTAATTATTTATTTTCCTATTTTAGTTGCAATATTAACATAATATTTCATCCCGCCAGAGCCACGCATAAAGCACTCTCATAATTTATGAAACGTAAGCAAATTAATAACAAACAGGTTTTAAAAATACCACACATTAAAAAATAAAAATAATGATATTTAATCAATTACAGTAAATTCTACAAGTATATTAATATATTTATATATTAGTGCTGCTAATTTAATTACAATAATACAAATTTAATCATCGTGAGTTTAAAAAGATATATGGAAATAGTATAAAATTGTTTATTATACTTTCTATTCATAATTTATGTTAATACTTTTTTTTACAATTGAAAATAAAAGTTCTATAATACAAAAATAAAATGTTTCTTGTCTACAAATTGAATTTAATTATTTTATTATAAAAACATAAATTATGTGCGTAATAAAATGTGCACATTAATCAATAGTATCTGAAACAATTGTATTTATTTATTAATTCAAACTTTGTAAATTTATCATTTTCCAAATTGGTGAAGTGAAAATACTAATAATAAACACTAATCATAAAGTCAATGTACATTTTTCGAAATTATTTTAAACGATTGATATTTAAAGCGTATTTGAAATATGTGGTTATTGAAAAATTTTCGACAAAACAACGGCATGACATAATAAATCGATAATTGGTTCAGACATAAGTTGCAATCAATAACGCACAAGCTAACAACTAACGTTTAGTCGGTAACGTGGATTATCTCGATGAAACCGATAAATGCACATTTCATGCATCGAATGATAACGCAGACAGAATATGCTAAATCTAAAATCACTTATAACTCGGACAGAATGACGAAAATGAAAATATAAATGTTCAAAATAAAATTGTACACAAAAATCATTCATAAATTGTGAAAAACCATATTTTGTGTAATGTCACCGTTTCAGAATATTACTACTCATTATATATATATATATATATATATAATATTTATGTTGCGGTTTTTGGGTAGCAATAGCAATAAATGAAATCATGTACCGCAAAATCCAAAGTCTCTTATCAGCCAATCATAACGCACGATGTGAATAAATATCACCGTTAGTTTCCTCCCCTTCTATCCCCTTTCAGCCGTTTTTCTTTTTCACAGTTTTGCTCCAATCTAGCCGACGCCGACGTCGTGATTTATGTAAATTTCGCGATGTAAAAGAGGGATACCGATACCGAGAAAAACGAACATAAATGATGAGTTTGGAACTTGTAATGGAACCGAAGAACTTGTGTGCTTGAAACTTTACCGAGACTTGCCGTATTTACGTTTCTACAATATTTGGCGAGTATAATCAATATTTAATTCCTAAAACTCAATGAGAATGTAGTTTTAGCATTAAACTGATTTTTTATCATTGTTTAGGTTCACCTTATATGATTTTACGACGAGAATGAAATTAAGCAATTTTGATTATGTAATGCAAATTATTTATTTATAGCAATGTTTTTGCAAACTATGAATTATAAGTGGATTAAGTAAAAAAAAGTCAATGTACCATAGTATTCTTATTTTGAAATATATTCAATTCTAACAGAGTCGTTTTGCACACGAAAGTATAGTGGTGCCATCTTATCTACATCTGTTCAGATTCGTTGCCGGATGAAAAATACTGTACGTTCGGTAGATAATACGTTTCAATCAATTCAACAATACTATAATAAGAATGTTAATTATTTGAAACCGTTGTTGATTAATAAATGTAAAAAAACTTATTCAAAATATCTAATCTTATTGCTTTGAATGTATTATAGTAATTTTTGATGTATAAAAATAATTAATACAAAATACAATGTTGTCGATATAGATTCGAATATACAAATCGGCAACTCACCTCGGACTGACTTGCGAGGGTATTTTGCATGTAAAAAGCAATAAAGTTAACCACGACTAATATACCGCCTAATATACAAAATCTTGTAATCGACATACTCTAGTATTCTGATTTATAATAAAAAATCAAGAAATAATTTTATTTGTTTTGTTTATTCAGTTTGATCAATACGCGATGTTAACTCGAGCATTATCAGTCGATCGGTCTAAGGATTAAATTCTAACCTGATACTTATAAGCGTTTTTTTTACTAAGAAATCACGCGAGCGCATTTTTTTCAAAATCAAATGTTACGCGTTACTTACCACGAAAACTAAACTATATTAAATGAAACAAATAAATGTTCTCACGAAGTAAAATATATCATTTAATACGCATAAATTACATATTAAAGTATATAATTTGAAAATAAATTATTCTACATTTATATACGTTAAATTAAAAATTTTAAATTCTTCATTTACTTTTGTACTAATTTATTTACATAATATGAATTTAATTATGAATTAATATTTAATTCTAAAGATTATTAAAACAACGTTAAATGTAATTTAAAATCTTAATAACAATACACCTCTCCATATTGATTTAAGTAAGAAATGTTATTAATTTTTTATTTTATTTGTATGTTTAAGTATATATGTGAAATAAGAATAGACATAATATGCATTAAAATAATATTATTCGAATATTATCGACAAATTGTTATAATGAAGTTATTTACTATTAGCTTTTAACAATATATAAGTTCAATGCACTGAACGGAGATTATTTTATAGTGATTTAATAGATAAGAGGCTCATTTTATGAGTCGACATCATTCATTCTACTTTGCTCTTACAAACAAGGCGCAACTTTTTAAAAGAGCGCTGACCCTTCCATAAATGAAAAATTCACGTTTGATTTATTGTTATTACTTTTAACTTAAGTACTATATTATGTTATTTTATGTTGTGCAGTATATTCAATATAAATATATAATATTAAATTTAACAACACGTTTTAATTTGGAAATTCTTAACTTAATTTTATTTATATTTGATAATATTTATAAAACCTTCAATTTAATATAAATAATTTTATTTTAAAAAAGTTTTTGAATTTACATAAAAGGAATTTTAAATAAATTGAATGTCTTTAATATTGAATTAATATGAAATTTTCAACTTTTACATTTATTACATCGTAGTTTATATTAATTAATAATTACTCATGCATATAAAAAAGTTTATTACAATTAAATGTACATATTCAATAGTAATGCGTAATTAAAGTATGATAATGTATCAACGAACAATTTTCTTGAAAACTTATATACTACAAATGTTTTCTTCTATACATCTGTTATTATAATTGTTCTTTCATAATCATCATCATCATTTTTTTTTCTGATATTATAATACCGGGCTATATTATAATGACTATATTTTTGAAAATTAATTACTACGTGTACCTTTATAGTTTGTACTAATCTACAGACAAAATATATCTATATATGTATATGTATAGTATATTGATAGCCCAACGCTTTTATTAACCCAACTCGAAATCGAGACAAAAAATAGAATAATATTTTATAAATTTTCTGCATGTAAAAGAACAATTTAATTGAAGTGAAATAAAATGTACATATGTTACATGCAATGAAAATTATCATACATAAAATGTATATGATAAATGTTCAGCATAATTTAAATAAAATTACTTCAATTTTAATGCAATGTCATTAATTATTCTGTAATATTAAATGTTTTATTATTAAAAGAACTTATTTTTTAGTATTCGGGCACAATATTTTGGACTAAATTTGAATGATTGTGGTCTTTTCTTAAAATATAAACTATGTTGTCGACTATTTGTTATTTTCTTATTTATTTTTTAAAATTGTTCTTATATGAAATTTAATATAATTTAAATTTTATTCTTCATATCAATTGAATATTAAACACATTAATGTGTGGTATAAATGTTGTTTGACATTTTTATTTAAACTATTATTGAAATTACTGTTAATTGCATATTTGACAACGATATTCACATTTTAGCCGTCGTATAATGATACAATAAATAAATAATTAAGTATATAATAAAATACTCATAAAAATATACCCATCTAATGTATATATGGTATGAAAATAGTAATTATTGTGTATATTTTCTGAGCATTTTTAAAATATGCATATTTCTTAAATTTAATTATTAATATTCACTTTAGATTTCAACACAATGAAATAGTAAATTAATTACTCAACAGCTTATACCTCAGCCAAATTAC
Organism: Psilanteris sp. ZL-2020; assembly: GCA_022817085.1. NCBI lineage: Eukaryota > Metazoa > Arthropoda > Insecta > Hymenoptera > Scelionidae > Psilanteris > Psilanteris sp. ZL-2020. The sequence goes on along the minus strand of JABFQC010006595.1, from coordinate 3,881 downwards.
TCAATAATTCTCTTATTGCATTGTGCTATATATAATTATGTATTGTCGAATAAATGTTATGTATATAGATTAAATATATTAAATATATATATATATAATTTTAACTAAATTTATATGTATATATTATAGCGTTATTTTTAATAATTTTATATTTTTACATTAGTTGCAATACAACTACATAATAATCTAATCATAATTCTTTTTCAGTAATGAAATGTTAGTTGGTAAATACGTTCGTAATTTGTAGGTTTTCTAATATGAATGTAACCTTACGTTTAATTACTGCACACTACTGGTCATTAAACTAAAGCAAACATCGTTTTAGTTCGTTCTAAACAAATTCATGCAATTTTCGCACAAATTTAAGTAAAGTGTCATTTTAAAATTATGTAAGTTTCCCATGGAAAAAACAACTATCCCTCCTATACAGATTAAATAAATAAAATAATATATATTTATATTATTTTTTATTATAAAATGAAAAGCATACAAATAAATGTGAATTCAAAATTAGGATTTAAGATACTTATTAAATACAATTTTCCTTCCAATTAACAAAATTGTTTAATACCTTTTCTGTTATAAAAATTCATATGTTTTTAATTTAAGAACAATCGAAGTGATATGAAATCTGTAAACATAACATAGCTAACAATTCACAACTGAGGACAAACGTCTATACGCATTTGATTCATTTAATGTTATATAAAATACATTTATTATTTAATTTATAAAATTATTTTCCAAAAATAATATATATAAATAATAATTGATAATTATAATAATAAATAATATATGACAATATTTTATTAATATTAATATAAGTAATATTCATGGTATATGCATGCGCGTTCAATTTAATTATAACTCTATTCATTATTTGAACGCAAACATAAATAAGCTATAGATAAAGGGACAAGAAATAATAGAAAACAATCAACACAGAGTCAATGAACATCGACTTTTTCTATCAAAAGTCCCCAACCTCTTAGTTAACCGTAACGCGTAATGAATGAAGAAAATGAGGCAGGAAACAATGACTATGAGAGAAAGTGAGAATGTGTTTGGTTAGGTGTGTGTGACAAACGATGCTAACCTTCTTCTGGGCGAACCCGGCCCCATCAATATTGAGTTATCTACTTGCTTGCGATTTCTGTTATCCGTGAAGAAGTGAACGAACGCTAATATTACGGGTACGATTTGTTTTGCACACAACCTTACTTGCCAAGTCAAACCAAATGAATATCAGTGGCACCCTCGAGACCCAATTAATACCGTTCGTTTCTACCATTAGCTTACATCAGACAAACGCAGTCTTTTGAATGTATCAAATATTTGGATCGTTTCTAAATCGTCCTCAAACAAATTATACGTGCTTATGATCAATCGAAATAAAATTCTATAATATTATAATGTACAATATTTAAACGTTGGAAATATAGAATGCACTTAAATACATGTTATTATTTAGGGTTAAAAAACTTGATGAAATATATATATTTTCAAATATTATCATTTTACGTCCAAATGCTTAATTAAAATTTTAATCTTATTATTCGATTTTTAATTCTTTTTTTTTTGAAGATTGCAATAATAGTAAGTCATCATATTAGTGTTGTATTAATTATTTTAGATAGAAGTAGGAAATGCAAAATACTAAATTAAATTTAACTGTAAACGTTGATGAATTATTTAATATATTCCTTATGTAAAAGATATTAAAAAGCCATTTCACCATGTTTCTTAACTCCTATAAAATTTACAGAAATGTTTACACATTTTGTAATAAAATGTACTCAGTCGATTACAAATATTATAATAGGATAATAAATTTAAAACCTTGTTCAAATGCTTAAGTGTCCGCAACAAAATAAACTGTTTAATTTATTATACGAGTGAAAATGTAATAAATAACTTTACTTAAACTTATTAGACGATTATTTAAATCTTATTAACTTACAGTGAAACAGAGTTCAAATAAAATTATTTATCATTGAATTAATTACATATTAATTGTAATATTTACTGACTCAAATGAAATTAATAATTCATCATCAGCAAGTAACTGTGGTATAAGGAAGCAAATTTAAGCTAATTTTTGAAATAGACAACTTTGAAGGTACAAATTATATATATTTAGAACTTCACTTTTTAACTTTCTATAAGACTAAATTTTCGTTAAAATTTACTTATAACATATGTATATATTATATTATATTATATATATATATATATCTATATATAAGTAAGATGGATTGAAGCATGCAGTTAATTTCTCCGCAGGAAGACACAACATTATATTGAATGCGATAAGAGGTATTACTGTGAGATGATATACGTCACCAGAGTAATATAAACTACGTCACTAAGCGTGGCATATTGTCGTATTACATTATACTGACGAAAATATTCAAATTTTAAGAATTGCAGTAATTTAATTTATGCAAAAACGACTTATTTAATAAAACGTTGCAATTTTCAATTCATTAAGTTATACTCTTATTATTTGCAATTAAACACCTAAACATAACTAATAATATAATATGTTTTTACACTGCTTAAGTGTATCGCGTAAATTGAGACACGAAATTGAGTAGTGTAAAGCGATTAAGACGTAAGATACGTGTGTGTAACTATAACGTAAGACGTATGTCCAAACGTTTACATTGAAACTGCATCACTCACAACAAAATAAGCTGTTAAATTGTTTATTTTCAAAAGCGTAACACACTGTCGTATATATGCACGATAAGGTATTTCAATTAAATGAAATAAATATAAAAAGATAAAATAAAAAGGAAAATTAAAAGACTTCCTTGAAACCCTGCATACCATTATTAGCATAATTTTAAATTTGATCGTTTCCTTATCAGTTTAAATCCAATACAATTTATCTTAAATACAACTATTTAAACGGTTATTTAAAATTACTAGTTTAATAATATTTTAAAGTGATTCAAAACTTTGTTTATTATTTAACTTTTTTTTTCATTCGCGTCGATAGAAATGTATTGTTAAACATTTAAACAAATTCAGTAAAATTAATAAATAACATCAATCTTGCTCATATAATTAAAGAAAGACTACACATCGTGATGTACATTTTTACAAAATATAATAATTATATATAAAGATATACATAATTGTTCATCGTCTATAATAATGCAGGAGCATATTTTTTCTTGTTTTATACTGGATAATAAATGTACGTCTTAACCTTCCGGAACTAGCGCGTGAATAAAATCACACGAGCACTCGCGCGGTGCACTGAGTTTTCATTAATATTCGATGTCAAAATTAATATTTTTGCTTTATACTTTAACAAGACACATAACATAATTTAGATAATACGTAATTTATTATTGTACATAATTAATATATATGATGTATTACTCTTTTCTATCAGTAAACTTTCATTTTTAAAATTATACTTTTTTATTAAAATAATTATTACTAATTTTCTTTTTAATTTTTATGCCAACCCACAATTATATCGTTATTACTTAAAAAAACGCAGTATTTTCAGAAGAAAAATTCTTGATTATAAAAAAAAGATACTCAAATTGATTAGAAATATTGGTCTCGTAACACATATAATCCTTTCATATATTGAAACCAATACTTTTTCTTTAGAATGCAATACAATAACATTTAGTTTATTCGTGTTTTATTTTATATTATATATATCCTCATCATTTAAATTAATTAAATACATTTTATTTATATATATTATTGTTTTATCAAAACCATATTTGATCAAAAATAATCAAAAAATATTATAAATTAAAACCAAACCAAATCAGTTCGTATCATATACGATTGCTACGATTGCATACTACTAATTAGCAAAATTTCTATTCTCTGTGCACTAAGAGAATAGA
>JABFQC010006594.1:0-10660 GCA_022817085.1 Psilanteris sp. ZL-2020 | reverse complement strand
GGATTAGACGTTGATAAAGAGTGCGCTTTGTTAGTAGCCATCGATAGCGAGGTAAATGAAAAATAAAAAGCAAAAAAAATATTAATAAAAGTCATCCAATTAGTGCATGTTAAACTTATTCCTTTAAAAAATTACTTTTGCATTTTTTTTAATTCATTGAACAAAATTTGTTTATTAATTATCGCATTTTTACATTGACATAAATATATTATTAATATAACAATATCTACAATTATTTTAATCGTATGATAGTAATATCTGCAGATAATTCACTGTATCAACAATCTGAAATAAGTCTAATTACAAGACAAACTGAACGTGTCATATCGAGCTTAATGTTTCAAATTGCAAAGATTCTACGTCAAAATAAGAAACGCAATAAGCCGACATTAAATCATTGAACGATTGACAACTAATTATTGTTCACTGAATTATCTTTTCATTTAAATCAACAATTTAAACTTATTTCATCTCAGCGCATCAAACTGCAATTTAAGGATTATATTCGGTTTTGATAACCACTTTTTAAAACATTTCATTATAATTGTAATATAATATCTTTTTTAATCACATTCAAGTCAATTTTAACATTTGATACGAACAGTTGTATACGAATTAATTGTATATTTAACGAAACCTGCTAGGATTTTTGCACAACAATTCTTTTAATTATTTTTTAAAAAAATATTTCAAAATTTTTAAAAAAAACTTAAATAAAAACTAAACTTTGAATTGTTCCAACTTACACCTTTCACGTCTACTATTATCCAGATAGTCTCCTTGTCGCATCAAATAAATAACATCCATTTAATTATCAATACACTCAGAAAAATTAAACGTAGAAAATTGCTGTTTATAATACTAATTTGGACACATTAAAGTAAAAACTTAAAAATTACTGTTTTTCCTTGTAAAAATACAGTTTTTCATACCAAATTTTCTTTCTATCTTTTAGTATAATGCTATTAAAGACAGTAATTTTTAGACTTTTGTTTTAATGTCGCCAAATTAGTGTTATAAACAGCACTTTTCTAAGGTTAATTTTTCTGAGTGTATGAAGTTAATTTCATCCCAAAAACAAAAACATAAATTTAAATTAAACCTCAAACTACGTTCAATTGCAGATGATCACGCGTCGGAGGAATTCACTCAAAGAAACGACGGACATGAAATACGCGTTTACAAAAATCGAAGACTGGATGGGGTACCGTCCGAAGGAAATCCGGCCGGTTCGTATTTACGATCCTTTCAACAACACGAACGACCTTTTGTTTAAGTCATCTACGAGCGTGTTATTGGACTCGTCGTATTCCATCGCCGCAATAGACGCTTATAAAGACGTAATGAACCACGTTGACGTTTGCAGTGGATCCCCATCACCCATGGCATTCAGTTTTATAACGTTAATTCTGCTCTCCGTGCTCGGCGTTCAATCCTAATAATTACGATTACTTGCTGAAAATCGTGATTTCAGAACCACCGAACCGCGGTGAACGCAATCGAACCAGTTTATGGATTGGATTTGGTTACGTGTATCGATGAAAAGTATTTTTAATATCAAACTTGTAAGATAAGAATTAACATATTTATGAAACCGCACTGTAATTTTATTTTAAGAATAAGAAAGAGAGAGAAGGAAAAAGTAGAAAACTATGTTACCGACGCAGCGCCGAAACGTTCCATTCGATTTTGTACGCGAAATAAAAGAATCGTCTGTTGGATATCGCAATAAAAATCGTAAAATAAATAAACACGATTATTTTTAATTACGCCAATTACATGTCCATACCTAATTTCTGTTCATTAACGCAATTAAAAGTTTATCGGTCGTACGTGCGCATAAATAATTCCATTCCATCTTGATTGCAGTTTGCGAGTGCACCCGCGTATAGACAAATTAGGGCAATTAAATCACGACGTCGGATCGATGTAAGTTAATCGTTTATGGAAAATCGCGAACTAATTGACCCGGCCGATTATAAGTACGACTTTTCGAGAACACAGATCAATCGAGCCGAGACAAATGTCGACAAAAAAACGCGGATATTTAAGATTCGTCCGAGGTAAGGGATGAATTAGTTTACGATCAAATTCGTTTTGATTCGATTTTGTAAAGTCAAACTCTGCAATCGAGGATGATCATTAATCGTTCGTTCCAACCAACCGACGACTGTAATACTGTTTACGTTGTCATAATCTTACTTAAATTCTGATATACACGTCGAGTCAAAATTTGACATCGGTAGGGTACCAAATAACATTTCAGATCACCTCACGTAAGTCCATTCGAATTCGTTAGATCACGGCTATGAATTCTTTACACGCGCTCGACCACTGCGACACAGAGCTAACTTAAGATAATATCGAGTATAAAAAATATTGATAGTACACGCTGGTTGTATCGTAAAAGATGTAATATTAAACATTGAAAAATAATCTTACACATTTGACTAAAGTAGATAATGTAATCGTAGAAAAAATGAACAAAAATGCTCGCAGTTAGAAGTTGTGTTATAAAATACTACACTTATAGCGATTTTAAGATATTTTAACTAATATAGTAAAGAAATTACTAATTAATTAAAAATATGATCAATCTTTTTTCAATCAAAATCTTCTAAATGTTTGTTAAATATTACAAAATTTGTTTATAAAAATAATTTTTGACATTTACTTCGAATTTTCTATTTTTATCTTATGTAAGATTATATTGTTCAGTGTAATTTATATACAATTCGATATAGTATATCAATATTATATTTATATAATATATATGATGTAATATTATATAATATTGAATGACACTCGCAGTAGTTTTAACAATTTTCTGAAGATATCTTTGTTTTATGAATATTTTGGAATAAATTTGAGTATATTGTATTATATTTTTAAAAATCCTTTTCAACGACGAAAAACCAACTTTACACTGAGAAAAATTGGTATCAATTTACCTGTGTTTTACACCAAATACCTACTGAATATTAAATTTTTAAAAATTTAAAATTACAATTTTGCCAATCACGTGGTTTACCTCTTTCAGTATAACCTTGCTTTATGCCCCTAAGCTGAAGATAATGTTACTTCAGCGTAATTTATATGCAATTGTTAATTTGTACTTATTAAATTGGTATTATAAAACAATTCATTATTTTCTAATCTATTTTTTCTGTTACCATGTTAACAAGCTTAATTCGTTCAATTTTATCCACTTTTACCCTCAAAAAATAAGCCTACGATTACTTTTTGAGTTTGAGTTTTTTCCTCCACTACACTCTTCTATTAATTATCCGAGTCGAAATTTAGACTCTGATTTGAACGTCGAAATGTTTAAAACTTTTCATTTAGGTTCTAAAGGATTCAAAACAGGGTCTAATCTATATTTTAACTCTCTTTTGATACTGCAAGACCCTATTTTATTTCATTTGTTAAATTGATTTATATTTTTTAATTTATTAGTTAGTTAAATATCTCTAAATATGTTATTCTACATCTTTAATATTAGCATTTTGTTACATTTTATGAATATGTATAATATTTTGTTTATATAATGTTATTTTTTTAGTTCTTTTTATTTCATTTAATTAGCTTGAGCCTGCTTGAACTTCATAGAACCTAAACGGAAAATTTTAGACATTTCGAGGTTCAAATCAGGGTCTAAAAACGAATATATTAATTTAGAACCTGCTTTAAAGCTATTAGCTCCTAATTTGAAACTACTTTTGAGGTTCAAAACAGTGTAAATTTCGACTCGTGTACATTCGTCACCATCGACAACTATTGTATTTGTCACATGAAGAAAAATATTTACATTTCACTATAAAATAAAACAAATGTACACCCTACACTGTCAAAATTTTCAATTCTTCTTATCATTTATAGTCAATATGTACAAAAAAAAATAATATTCTCATCTTGTTTACGGTACATTTTTACTATAATTTATGAGACAAAATGATAGTTTTCACATACAGTGTAAGGTACATTTGCATTCATTTTATAGTAAACTTTCCTACATTATTTTCTCCCTGCACCAATTTCTATCAGTGCGGGTTTGCCAAAATGATACAAATCATCATTAATAAAACACACCTTCTGACAATTTTCCAAAAAATATAACTACATCTCATTCGCAACGAACCCAACTAAATTACCAAACCAAATTCCAACCCAACAACCCACCGCCGCCGATTTTTGTTCCCCATTATCCAACCCGTATCCGCGCCGCGGATCCACCCCGTCGCCGATCCGATTTAACCAACGTGGCATTGTTTCAAGGAACGTAACCAATCCCCGAACCTGAGAACCCCCGTCCCCGACCATGAAACTGGACCAAAAAGACTTCAATTTCTCGACCAAGTTCATTCGGATCAACCTGCAGCTGTCAGGCTCCTGTCCCCAGAGCTCGTCCGACGGCGCGCTTTTCCTCGTGAAAAAGATCTTCGCTCTTATATTCCATTTCACGTCCATGAGCATCTTCACGATCTCGATGATCTGCGGCGTCGTCTGCAACGAGGCCGACATCGTCAACACCTTGATCAACATGTCCATGTCGGCGTACATCGTGCTCCTCGAGATCGTGCACGTGAGCATCCTGTTTCGCAGCGGCAAGTACCTCGACTGCATGAACCAGATCGTCGACGACTGGATCCAGGCGGACGAGAACTCGCGCAAAGTGATGTTCCAGTTTTACAAGATCGGCCGCAAGTACACGATCACGTGCACCACGTTCATCGTGCTCACCAGCCTGATCTGGAACCTGATACCACTTCTGAAGCCGCCGGAAGTCGTCGACAACGTGACCTATCCGGTGTTCGCGCACGTCAACGAGTACTTTCTGTTCGACTCCAATGTCTGGCCGAATTACGTGTTCGTGAAGGTGCACCAGCTGGTGTGCGTGCTGCAAACCGGCCTGATCATGGGCAACATGAGTTGCATAGTGATCACGTTCGCGATGCACAACTGCGGCCAATACCAGACCCTGATCGAGCACATTCATGGCATGATGTCGACGGACAACCGACTCACCGTCAAGAACAATTGGTCCTTTGCCGTCAAACGGCACAACGACATGCTGAGGTAAATGCAGGCGTCGCGCACTCGTTCCGCGGTGGTTTTTGACGCGCCGCGAACCGAAGCGCAAGAAGATGGCCCTGGTACCAGTGCACGAGCGGGGATAATGAGAAAAATTATGTTCGACAAATTTCGATATAAATAGCAAAAGTAGGACACTCTTGGAAATAACATGAAAATCAATATAGACTCCACTGTAAAAACTGGCGTTACAAAAATGTCTTCAGTCAAGACATTTTTATAGAAAAGATATTATAAGTGTCTTATTATTAGATACTATTTATGTCTTTTGCATGAAAATGTCTGGGTTCAAGACACTTGTTTTAGTAGTGTCGGATTAATTTTGTAGTGAATATTATGAATTTGAATGTTACAATGACAGGAAAAAATGAGTATGAGCAACTATATTCCCTAGTTAAATGTATATTTGTTAATAATACTATTTTTACTATTTTTAATAATACTATTTTTGTCTGAAACGAGTAATAACTAGTTGAATGAACAAATTGTATATTGTTAGTATAATTCAAAAAGATAATGATGTATTTTTAAATGTAGCTGGTTTTACTATACAATAAATTATTTGAATTGCTTTTAATAGTTCATTCAACTGTAAAGGTACCCTAGTAGAAATTTGATCTCATGTGTTACTAGAGAATTTGTATATAAAATTTCTAGTAACTCGCGAGTTACTTGTGAAATTTCTACTTGGGTAGTTGAGTTGAATTTAATATTGAACTCATATAAACATCGTGTTTCAAGTTAACCTTAAATAAACCTAAATTTCTTTAATTTTCACGGGAGTTCAATAGCTTGTGGTCAATGCTTTGCATTCGATACTGTGAGGTCGTGCGTTCAAATCCTATCATTGAGTAACTGTAATTAGTATAATATTAATATTTTTTTTAACTTTATATAAAAACATCCTTGAATTTAACTACAAAATATAGTTTAATTAATTAATTTAAGTTTAATTAATTTAATTCATACAATTTTAATTAATAAAAGTTATATTTTCTTTGATTGTTACTATGAACACTATCAACTACAGTTTAGTTGAAACAAATAAAAGAATTGTTCGTCTAAATACGAACCATGATAAAAAATTAATTTTATCAAATAGCTCTGTGAACTATAAGTATTGTTGAGATACCTAAACTTGTCTTCTATGCCATGTAATAAATTCAACGATAAAATTTAGTTACCTGTACACAATTAGTATAAATAGTTAAATCAACTATATTATAGTTCGCAGCCCTATGATTTCTGTCAGTGTAATGAATATATATGGACGAAACAAAATTTCTAGCATATGCTAGTTGAAATATGGTTGTATGGTTTTCAGTATAAGAAAAACTAAACCGCATTCAGAGTAGCCAAACAAATTTATCTAATATTTTCTATATAATATTAGAAACAGCGCGTTGTTGCATTAACTGCACGCAGAGAAGTGATATGTTGATTCAACCAAAATTTTGTTCATTTTACTAAAATTTGGTTGAGTGTACCAAATATTTTGTAAATGTAACAAAATATGTGTTGAATCAATATATCTATCGTGTATATAAATCACAGTTTCAAACATACAAAATAATTGCATATTATCAATTACAGATATTAGAATCACGACAATAAGTTTTATAGGTAAATCTTATGATATTATTTAATTTAAACTTTATTAAATAATTCTTTACAATTAATAGTCTTACTTTAAGACGCAAATATCTTAGTTAAGACGTTATGATTCCTTTGCTGAAATTTCATTGACTTAATATTAAAGTAAGAATCATCATTTAAGATATCAGCATCTTAAATAAATACAACGGGTGTCTTAATTTAAGACACAAATGTCTTAATTAAGAAATAATTTCTATCCTAAAATTTCATTGATTTAATATTAAAATAAAAATCTTACTTTAAGATATCAGCGGCTTAATAAAGACTAGGAATTTCTTGATTTAAGACGCAAGTGTATTATTTAATAGATGTTTACTTTAAGATGTCTAAATACTTTTTTCCCGTGTATAATAAAATAAAAGCTTGTATTTTTCTTTCAACATCTTTATTCACTTTTATACACTTATTTTCAATATTTTATTTTTATGACAATATTTGTGACTAATAACAAAGTGCGACTACCTTAGTAGTTTAAAATAGTGTACGGTTTAACAAGAATTCGGTCGGTTTTAAATTCACTAACATAATATTATACTACATACTTGAACAATTTTAAATTCATTGTACTATTATATTATAATGAATCGTTATGAAAGTTGTAATGTAATGTCAAAATTGTAATGTCACATAATAAGATTACATTTAAATAGTATAATTTCTCTTATCCTTATTTCATTTGTTATCATAAATCATACAATTTTAGAATGTGACATTGCAATTTTTTACTTATGTAGTTTACAACATTTTTAAAATAATTCATTACAATATTTACTATTAATTTTTTCTCAGTGTATCATATAATAAAAACTAATAAATAAATTGCATCAATTGGTACAAATGTTGATTATTTTACTATATAATATATTAATGATTTTTGTCAGATTTGCAAGAGTATCCATATTTTACTATTTATATATAATTTTTCTCCGTAAAGATGGTCCCGTTCGTCAACGGCACACTGAGAGGAGTAATGCTGAGAAAAATATATAATATACGCATGTCTATATATTTCTTATAATGTGGATTGTGACATCCAGATTACTAACTTTGCAATCTTTTTCTCTCAGTGTATATACATTTTTCAACATTTTTTTTTCCTGTGAAGTAACATGCACTGAGAAATATCAAAATTAGAAAATTGCTGTTTATAATTAACGTTAATCTACACGGGAAAAAATAATGATATAAATCCAACACACAATGACTATGTTGACTATACGGTGTTGATTCAACACAAAAACTTTATAAAATTAAAACGAACAATTTGTTTGAATGAAAACAATCGAATTCTAAGTAAAAATAGCTTCTGTGTTTATAAACACGGTATGTCTAAAACAGAATACAATAAACACACACCTCGTTGTAGATCCAACATATTTTGATTATTTTAAACTAAACCATTTTCATATAAATTTAATGCCTTATTTTTTCCCGTGTAGTGATATCATCAGTCAAAATATAAAAATTACTGCTTTTAATAGTATTATTCTTAAAAAATGGAAATTTCTGCGTATGAAACTTATTTTTACAATTAAAAATAGTAACTTTTATGTTCTTAGTTTAATGTCCCCAAATGAGTATTATTAACAGCAAGTTGTTTTTAATTTTTCTAAGCGTAAAGTAATATTTCATTATACTTCAAGTCCCGTTCTCAAGATTACAAGTGTAGTTATCCTTGCGTCCGCTAGATGTCACAACGTTTAAAGAGTAAAAAGTTTTTTCCCTCCCACTTCATAGACTCCATTCATATTGTTCTAGGTTTTTCATATTTCTTTGTTGTGCGCTAGAGTCAAGACGTGTAAAAAATTTGTTTAAAAAAAAAAAAAAAAAAAAAAACATCAAAAAAAAAAAGAGAAAAAAAAAAAAAAAAAAAAAAAAAGAAAAAAAAAAAAAAAAAAAAAAAAAAAAAAAAATAAAAAAAAAAAAAAAAAAAAAAAAAAAAAAAAAAAAAAAAAAAAAAAAAAAAAAAAAAAAAAAACAATATATATATCTTCTTACATAAATAAAATATAAAAATATAACTAAATAAGATTAGAATAAATATAAAATTATTATAAAATACATTTTAATTTCTACAGAAATAAAATATAGAAATATAATCAAATTTAATAAAATTAGAATAAAATAAAATTATTATAAAATCATTTTAATTTCTATATAATTAAAATACATAAAATATAATTAAATTCAATTAGAATAAAATAAAACTATTATAAAAAACATTTTAATTTCTATATAATTAAAGTATATAAAAATATAATTAAATTCAATAAAATTAGAATAAATATAAAATTATTATAAAAACACATTTTAATTTCTACATAAATAAAATATAGAAATATAATTAAATTTAATAAAATTAGAATAAAATAAAATTATTATAAAATCATTTTAATTTCTATATAATTAAAATACATAAAATATAATTAAATTCAATTAGAATAAAATAAAACTATTATAAAAAACATTTTAATTTCTATATAATTAAAGTATATAAAAATATAATTAAATTCAATAAAATTAGAATAAATATAAAATTATTATAAAAACACATTTTAATTTCTACATAAATAAAATATAGAAATATAATTAAATTTAATAAAATTAGAATAAAATAAAATTATTATAAAAAACATTTTAATTTCTATATAATTAAAATATATAAAATATAATTAAATGCAATAAAATTAGAATAAATTAAAAATTATTATAAAAATACATTTTAATTTCTACATAACTAAAATATAAAAATATTTTATTACATAAATAAAATATAAAAAGAAAATATAAGTATATATATGTGTATATTTACATACACATATATAAATAAATTCAATTAAGATCCACATAAGTAAACTTATTGAGTGATGTTGCATACTGTTAAAATTAAAAAACTATGTAAATATTTGAAAGATAAACAACAAACATCGAGAAGTCTCCTATAACGAACAATTTAATTCAAACTTGAGGATAGAAGTAAACAAGCATGTGGAATATACGATATATATGCCCTTGGACTTTGGCTGTTGACTAATATATATATTATCAAGAGACCCAATACGATTGAATCTGGAAAAAATGCCAGAAGAACTATCTTTCAAAGAAAATAAACTAATGTGAAAACCTTATGCAAGACAACTTAATAAGTGAAATCTATAAATAATAAACTAATAAACCCTTATCTGATAAATAATTATAAGAGGATTTCTATTAATAAAATCTATTACTCATTTCTATTAAATTAGAATTAATAATAATGTTAAGATTAAGATAATATTAATATGCAAAATATAATATAGACGAAAAATCAAATCAAATTAGAAATAAGTATAGAATAAACCACTTAAAAATAATTAATGATTATAATTATAAAAGCTAAAATTTGAATAATTAAAAATAAAATATAATAAATCAATATGATCAATAAAATCATATAAAAGCAACAAATAACAAATTTAACAACAACCTTAAAATACAAATAAAACATAATTTAATTGTCCTGAGAATATTCTATATTCAAGAGAATATATATAATTCTTATAAACATATTTAATTATTCAGTTTCCTTCAAAAGATGAATAGACACTTGCATAAATCCTTTGATATTTGAATAACACAAAATTTTCTTTAATTATTTTTAAATACTTACAATATATAAACTAAAACATTTAACGTAATTTCCCGTCATGAAAACACTGTTCTTCCCAACGTTGCACAACTAGATATAAAAAAAAAAAAAAAAAAAAAAAAAAATATTTCAAATATTACGAAATAATTAAAAAAAAAAAAACCAACAAAAAACAAAAAAAAAAAAACAAAAACAATAAAAAAAAACAAAAACAAAAAATATAACAACACATTGTTCTAACCATACATGACTCCAAACATACACATACAGATTAATATATACGTG
>JABFQC010006593.1:0-10660 GCA_022817085.1 Psilanteris sp. ZL-2020 | reverse complement strand
AAAAAATGATAAGAGCAAATACTTATTGTTTTTCAACATAGAATCGATTGGCATCGTTAGTTTTTTAATATTTCTACATTTAGTCCCAATTGTTTAAACAATTAATGTTTAAACAAATGGAAATGCCAAAAAAAAAAATAGGGGTCACTTTTTTTTTGTTCATGCTATGAATCCCGTATTCAGTTTTGGACCTTCATGCCTGTGGGAACCTTGGGCCTTAATGGGTTAAATACATCACTTAAATCATCATCAGTGCTGTGGTATTAAACCGCCTGTTATGACGCAAAAATCTTGCCAAATTTAGACTATTTTATTATACCGACTATTTCACCTAATATTTTGTTCAATGTTGTTATTATTCTTTACATTACACGGAGAACACGTTTTATCAAAAATTATTATAATTACTACTACTCGTAAGGTGGAGTTTTTGAAAATAAAGATTTTACTATATTTAATTTCAGTATTGCAGACATCCTACGAAAAATTATTATTTTATATAGCAATCTATACAGTAATAAAGAGTATTATTTTCATTTTTAAGTCTCATCCTACGTGTAGTAGTGAATATAGTATTTTTTGATAAAACGTTTTCTCCGTGTACTCGGATTATTGTTTCTAACGTATTATATTAATTAATTTTGTTTGTATTAAAACTTTTTATACATGTTACACGTACGATCACGAATTTAATCTTAATTACTTCTATAATTATACTTGCACAATTATCTTTCTATTCTTCTTTTTTTTTCTTATTTTTATTCTTTTATTAATAAGAACATTGTTTATGTTATCGTCAATCACATTAATGATTTTGAAAAACATTGGAACTAAGTGGCAAGTTACGGAACATTATTTTTTCTTCAGTAATGATTGTTATTTCAAATAACTGTTAATATTTGAATTAATAATAATTACTCAATGAAAATTAATTAACATTTATTTTTAGTAAACAAATATATCTTTTTGCGAAAAGTAATAATAATAATATATATATACTCTTTAACCTTATTACATTTTAACATTTACTCCGAATTCTATTCGATTGTTTTAAACAATTATCTTTGACGTGAGTTGTAAAAAAAAATAATAATTTTATCCGTAATTACAAAAATATGTTAATTAAAAACCTAAAAAAATATTGCAATAAAAATACTAACTTAACATTATACATGCCAATTTCTGTTGTCATATGCCTCTTAGAAAAGTCCTTTTATCTAAAGATTTTAGAATTTTAAAACATGATTTAAAAAAGGACATACAAAATATAAACGCGTGAAATAAACAAAGAAAACAGACTCGCCATCAAAAAACAGATGGCAATTATAATTCGATTTATTCTAGATGTTATGTTTAGGTTCTCTCTAATCCTGTTTATTCCCAAAATTTCATGGTCCGTTTCATGCGTTTTAGTACAAAATATGTTCTGTAATGGATCGATATTATTTCTCATTTTTGTATATAAAAAGGATCGTTAAATTCAACAACCAATGTATATAACAATGCAATATATATTGTTCGTAAGTATTCAGCTCATAACCACATATTTTTGCACAGTTATATGATACTTAAATACTTGACACTATAGTATCAATAGAAATACATATATGTATTTCGTACTGTTCACTTCTCAAAATTTCCAACATACTGAACTAAGTCTGTAAAGACTTTGTTCATTTTCTTCATACATTTAACTTTCAATACGTCGATTTAATTTAATTTTAAATAATTCAAAGTGATGAAATAATATTATAATTAAATATTTTAATATACATTTCAAATAATTGAAATTGAAAATAAAACATTGTGCCAAATTTAAATTGAATTTTATAAAAAAAACTATCGTATTAAAAATAATTACCAATTTATATATATTAAGTATCAACCGTGACAAAAATCGCTTCCCCACACTGAAAGAAATAATCCTGTAAACTTTACAATATTGAAAAATATTATTGTTCAATATTATTTATTGAAGTTTGAACCATAATTTATCATATTTGTTCACATTTTTTTGCTTTATCCCATGTTTACAATATAGTATGGTAAAATTTGCAGGATTATTTCTTCCAGTGCAAGAACGTCCAAAAATTGCGACAAAATCCAACACGAAACCGAACAATCACCTACGGAATGGCCGCAAATCCAGTTACATTCGAAGATTTTTGAAACGAAATGGAAACCGCGAGAGAAAACTCGAACAGAAAAAATCGCGAGGCAATTAGCGGACCGCGTTTCATTAAGAGCGCATTTACGAGCGCGCTAATTAAATTTTACTTTATTCTCTGATCGCGAGACGCGCGAGAAACATTTTTTGTCTCGCGCCAAGCCCCCAATGGCGAGTTACGCGCGGCAAAGACGCTGCTTTTTGGTTTGCGAATTTGGTCGTCGCGTGACGTAACCCGCGAACGAGTGAGTTAAACCAAACGATGAAAATGAGCCACGTGGGGCCGCTCGTTTGCGATTGAAAGGCGCAAAAAGCGGCGCAGTTTTCAACCGATGATAATAGCGGACTTGTTCCAAAGATAGGCGACGAAATAAAGAGCCGAGGAGTTGCTCCGACGGATGTTTTATTTATCGCGAGGAGTCAGTCTCGGCTGAGATAAGAGTCTGAAACGAGATATACCATGAGCGCTTAGCACGCCATAGAATTCACCGAGGATGCTTCAGTAATGACTGTTGTTATTTTACTGTGTGTTAGTAATTAAACGAATATTTGTTTTCTAGACTGAGAAAAATGCGATAAAGAAAGGCACTGTTTTAACAGCTATTTAACGGTATTGGCAGTGTTTTCCCAAAAATTATTGCAAATTGCTTTACAAATGCGATACAAAAAGCGTGCGAGTGTAAGCGACGTTGCGAGTAATTGTGGAAAATAACAAAGGCTATATATATATATATATATTAATTAGGAACAATAACAGGAGCGGGTTTTTGCGGAGCCTCGAAAATAAGCCGAACGATCGGTTAATTGACTGTTCTTCTGTCTTTTTGATATAACGTAAGAATCCGAGGCATTTGATGCAACTTTCACTTAATCATACATTAATAATCAATTTGCAAAAGTATATTTCATAACAACCAACGCCTAAACAAAAAACAAACGGGCACCAGTCCTAGTATTTAATTAAAAAACCGCAAAAATAACATTGCGTAAAATTTACGACACTGCGCTCGTTTTTGCGCGAGATATAAAAATGGGATCAATTTAATCGCCATACAGGAAGTGGAGTAGCAGTTCCGGTTGCGAGACGGAATATAATGTGTACAAATATATATATATATATATAAAGTTATTAAAGTTAATACGGTGGGATTTATATACAAACGATTACCATACTACATTGAACAACAAGTTCAGTTTCAACAGAAAAGCACATTTTTGTTCTGCTTTCGGGTCGCTGTAAATCAGCCATTGAAATTCCGTTTTATGTACAGTTTCGAGTCGAATCTTCTACGAGAATCGCGATCATAATAATTAACGTTTGCACGCGCTCGTCGTCGATTCCGTTAATTTTGTTCGTTCGTCGGAAAACCGAAACCGCGAATTTGATGATACGCGCGGCAAAAACTGACTCATGCGCTTATTTTTATTCCTTCCCCACGACGTTCCTGATAATACAGTCGTCGGACTGTGAAGTTACAGAACAGCACCTATCAAACGTCAATATAAGTCGAACGAGAATATCAAAGCTCATTGTTTATTAGCTTATCAATTGCATAAATAATAATCTTGTAACGTGAACTGCGTGTGGGCCTTGGCTATTATTCTTATAACGCTCGCGGTAGCCTTCGTCGTCACGTTTCTTCATCCGTTCTCATATTCGCGATTTTGCTTTTTTTGTCCCCTCCCTTAATTTTTTTTGTTCCTATTCATATCCCGCGTTTGAATTTATCTTCACCAAAGACGCCGTTGCCGACTTTTTGATAACTCGCTCGCGGCTACGCAAGCCAAGTATAGAAATTAAAACCGCGTTTTCATTGGGGCCGAATGTGAAAATTGGGCTTACCAGGATACGTCGGTGTAGGCCTAGATAGGATATGGAACGTTGGGGATAGAATTCAGTTGCACTGCCAGAGCGTTGCCCGATTGATACTCTTTGATAAACATTTTTAAAAACCCGAGGTATAATTTTTATACGAAATAAAGAATTATATTTTGTAATAAAAAAAAAATTTAATTGTGTGTTTGTTAAAAAATAAGATTTATTATTATGCACGGGAAAATAAATATCCAACACAAAATGACAATGTGACTACGGTGTTGATTCAACACAGAAACTTTTTAAAATTAAAACGAACAATTTGTTTGAACGAAAACAATCGAATTCTAAGTAAAAATAGCCGCTGTGTTTATAAACACGGTAGGTCGAAAACTGTACAATCAACACATACCTCGTTGTAGATCCAACATATTTTGATCATTTTAAAACTAAAACATTTTTTTAATTGTTTGTTTCTTAACTCATCGTCGTATGTTCATAATGCACCGTACGTGGCTATTAATATAATTTGTCCCATTAAAATGGTCCTAGGGCCCGATCAAAATATTCTTTTGGAACCCAAACGGATACGCCGTTGAGCGAACTTATTAGGATAAGTAATAGCCCGCTATTTTACAGTAAGCCCGGTTGGGCCCCGTATACATTTTGACAGAATGCCCAATGAAATTTCTACTTGGGAAGTGCCGCAGTTTTCGTCGCTTTCATATTTCCGTGCGAGTGAAAGTCACGCGAAAAATGTTGCCGGCGTTTTACGAATTATTGTTCGCAATAAATGCAATTTATATAATTGCGCGCGTTTGCCGTATTGCATATTAAATGACGCCGTGCGAGTCGTTGCAAATGCGTAAATTTATGCGGTGAAATTGGCGCTTTTTGCGGCCGCCGTAGGAAGCGAGGTTTTTCGCCGACTGATATTGATCCGCGTCGATCGAAAATTTGATTGCCAATCAAATTATAAGATATATATCGGAGAGGGTAAAGCTACGAAGATATATTTACGTGGCAGTTTCTGTGCCGGCATTCCTGCGGTCGACGGGATCGTATTAGTTATTGAATTTAATGCCGCGAAGGAATTAAAGGGGATTAAATAATGTGGAACGAGACCGGCATATTTGGAATTTGGAACTGTTAATATTTCACGTCAAATTGAGAGCATTATTTTTCGTACAAAAAATCTGAACACGATCGCGGGTATGTTCAGAATGTTGTTGCGGAATACAATTTGGACAGCGTATAATATTGGGGATACTGGATCGATTGAAATAGGGAAATAATTTATGATTGGATATACAAAAAATAATCCGCGCGAGCGGAACGCGAGTCTAAAATTGTGATACAATTATTTAAATTATTTACTACGAAATACATTTCAGTATATTAAAATACAAATATATATTGTTAACGTGATTTGCAGGCTGGTTCGAAATATGAATTCAAAGTGCATTTTTAAGGATTAACGTTTCCAATTCTATCACGGATAAACATATGTATTATATGCGTTTGAGTTTTGCATATAAGTATGTAATTTTAATATGTGTTCTAGATCCAATTATACATGTACACGGACAAAAATGTATAAATGGAGCAAGTAAATTATTATGAGATTTAAATAAACGTTTGGCGGGATTATTCAAACGTTTATCGAAATTAGAACAACGCTATTAGTGGCACCTACACATCTTTCTCCGATATCATTTTTCGAAGAGATTAATTCATCTTATATTAAACACTATAATGTTATAATTGTTTTATAAATAATTAACATAATTGTTGCAAAATAATTGTACTCGCTTTTCTTATACGGAAATAGATATAATTTGACTATACAATTATAGTAAATTTTAACAGGATGTTCTAAAACTGAAAATATTGTTCAATTAACACCGTTTTGTAGTATTTTTGTGTTTTCCGAGTTAAGTTGGGACTGCCAACTTAACTGACGTCTGCTTTGATGCGTCAAAGACATTATTATGGTATTTTTAACGCGATACAGTGGAAACGCCGCGACAACTATTATTGTCACGTAAATAGGCTTTCGTTTATTTTAATATCGTAAAATTTGAATTATAAAATTTAATGTATTTATTCTTCGTTTATCTTTTCCCTTCTGTTTTAACTTGTGTTAATATAGTTATATTGCAATTTACCGAGCAATGCGCGAGTCTCGTGTTGTTATCAGCGTCAAATTGTGCGTCGTATCTCATCATTTTATGCGATACAAGCACACAATACCCCGACACTCGTATTCTCTCGCGCGTAACACAGTCCAATTGTAAACAGATTTTGCACAGTCAGACACAACGCGCTAAGAAGAGTGCATCGTTATTCCGTTGTTTGATCGATATTCTTGAATTTATTTAAGACATTTTTGGCGTAAAGAACGCCGCGAATCTAAGTTACAACTTCTTTAATTTAAATTAAAGAATTAAATTTGAACGTAATTCCATGACAGTTTATTTGAATTCGAATTCAGTATTGGGACAGAATTGTGCAAAACTAGGTTATATAAATATATTAAGTCAGATGAATATTATATTATATATGGTAAAATTGATAATGCAAGTATTACACTCAGAGAAAAAAATAGTATATTCAGTAAATTTAACTGAGTTTTCAGTAATGTATAGTTATGACTGAAAATAATTAGTTGGAGCACCTGAAAAGATTAGATATTTTTATAGAATATGGCAGTCGATTATGATACTTGAATTAACAAAAACAGTAAATTATATGGAATATTTCAATTGTTTCAGTTAAAAATGTCAGTTTTGGCTGCCTTACAACTTAAAATTATAGTTATTTTATCCGAAACTGAATCTCACAGTTTATTAAACTGAATTTGTATGATACTGGTTCAACTAAACATTTCAGTAGATCTTACTAAGTAATTTTTTCTCAGTGTATAATTTGGTTCAATTATAGATATACGTAGTATTTTTTTTTAAATTTACATTTACTTTTATTAAAACATAGAAATGCAATACATTTGTTATATGCATTTATAATTCGTTGTCAATAAATTTTCAGATAGAGATGAATTTTTTCCAAACACGCAACAGACTTCATAACTTGGCTACTAATACGTATATACACATATATATCTATATATATATGAATGTGAAATCGATTGAGTTTTACGGACCGTTTGTTTGCGAGATGATTTGCCAATTTTGGTTGTTCTCCTATATATATATATATATATATAGATAGATAGATATAAGCTTATACGTTGCGGCGGTTGGCGATGAAAAATAGTCGTGTTTTTGTGAGCAAATTGCTCAAACGCATTAAAGAATTTCTTACGCGCGGCAAAAATGCGTCAAGTTGTGGAGAAAAATCGCAAATACAGTTATTATAACGCGCCTTTTTTCAGGTCTCCCCGTTTTACATTTTAATGAAGTTACAAGAAATTGGTTCTGTTGTCAGTCGCGATGTTTTATTCATGCAAGATGTCGCTGAATTGTCGTCGTTAAGCTTTATTAATAGGTAACAGTTTGATAATTGATGGTCGGGCTATTAATAACTCATTATGGGAAATGAATTTTTTGCTGCTTGGATATTATAGCCGAAGAAACTGGCGAGCCAGCTTGTCGTTGATGACGCTGCGAAAGTTACTTTTAGTGGAAAAAACAGTAACCGAAAGAGTAAATATATAGTCTCGAAGGTGTAACTGAAAATGGAGTCATTTATTTCAACGAGGCCAGAAGAAATAAGACGGAGTCGTGAACGATTTGGGTTCAAAAACTGAAAAGCCACGGACAATCCCGGGGGAGTTCAAAATTAAATTTATATGCGATACGCGCAGAAAAATGTAGAATTAAAAATTACTGGAAGTTCAGTCAATATTATTAAATAGCACCGTAACTCACGGACAAAACAAAACAATTTCAGTCAGAAATTACCGAACTTTTCAGTAAACATTGATGAATGTTTGTAAATATATACCGAAAATTCATCGATGTTTACAGTAATAGTTCGGTATTTTCTGACTAAATTTTTGTTTTGTCCGGGAGTTATTGTTTTTAAGAATAATCACTAACCTTTCAGTAATTTTTAACACAGCATTGTTTTATTAAAATACGTATCTATATTAAAATTTATTTCAAATTAACGCAATGTACATTTTACGTCATAACATAACATCTTATATACGTTTACTTAACGTCAATAACACATCGCACTTTTATATTAATGAATGTACAAATGACGCGATTCAAATGTATTTAATAGATTTTTACACGTTACTCATGAACGTTCTTTACACGTTACCGAAACATTACATTCGGCTATAAAAATGACGTTATATATACGTTTATTGACCGATATAAAAACGTTTTATTGACCTCCCAGCGTCACTTGAATGACCTGCATGAACAGACGTTCATGAAACGTTTTTATTCCATACGAATGACTATATATATGTAAGTGTATAATTAACGGAAATCCCACGAAGAAACTACATTCGAATGAATATGCATTAAAAACAACGAAATCGGTTCGAGCAATTGAGATTCCAAATTGAAAGGGAACGTAACGTTTTTTGTCGTTGTTCTTTTCTTTTTTCTTAAATTCAATAACGAGGGCATTCATCCACCCACGCAATCACAAAATTAACGTTCCCTTGCCAATGTAATTTAATATTTTTTGTTCAATCAGCCATTCATATTTAGCGCGTCAACTCGACGAGGTTCATCGAACCCGCATAATAGATCGGCGCACACTCATCATTCATAGTTACACATCCACATAGCGTTATGCTCGGCTCGGCTGCGTGGACGTTTGTGTGAATGCGTGACACAAACGACCGTATCTTGCGCGCAAACAAAACGTCCTTCGCGCGACAGGTGCACCTCGCTTTTCTCATTAACGAGGCATTAAGAGGACGTATCGCGAACTGCCGTTTTTTTTTATTCCGTCGGCACCTGGAGGTGGAAAATCATGAATGAAGTTGGCGTGAAATTTTGCGAGCCATTTTTGGCTTCGTCGTTAATTAAATAATTCATGCGGTTTGGCGACAAACGAAAAGAAGAAAGGAACAAATGAAACGCTATGGTAATTGTGTAAACAAATTGTTTGCGTGTCGTTGAGCTGTTTATATGTGCAACGCGTGCGGTGATTAAAATATTAATTTTTGAATTCGGACTTGTTGGTGTAAACAAGAAGAGAGAGCTTTGTAGTTTTAATAAGTATAATGAATGCACGTTTTTAACAGTCCTTGAAAGAAACGGGTTGACTAATAAATGGAATAAGGTTCTTTGGAAAACGTGACTTATGTAAGACTTGATATACAGTCAATGATTCAACTGATTGAAATAGTAAATTACTTCTGACAGCATGGATTATCCTAATTGTGTTGTTTAAAATTATAACTATTAAACGCGGGTAATTGAAATTTATTTAAACAAGATTTATCTATCAAATGTATTCATTAATAATTTAATTAATGTCTTAATTAGCATCGTAACTTATTATATTTTATCTAATTATATATATATAATACAAGCCTTTACGTAGACATACGTTGCACCCGTAGACGTAACGCGCACACACATTCACGCACACCCTTTAAGTGACCAAATTATTTCATTATTTATATAAACACAAATACGTGATCCTGCTGACACCTAAGGATAAATTGAATTCAGTCTGATCGAAGCATTTTAATTAAACCGTTGTACAAATAATTTAATCAATTATCGGCGTGCATACGTATGCATGCATATATATGTGTGTATGTGTGTGTGTTTGTATGTCTACGGCCAGCGCGCGTTGTATTTCAATTGTAAATCGCAGACAATAATTATGCAGCGCGCAGAAATCTGTGTCAGCGGTCTCGTCATCCCTTAAACAATGTCGCGCCGTCGTTATTGCCATAACTTTTCTTTTCTTATTATTGTGGCCCAGTTCGACGTTTTACTGTAACGATTGACACGCGCCATTGATTCGCGCGCGACGTCCGTGCGTTTGCGCGCGCGCGAACAAATTGCATCCCGGCGTGCTCTTTTTTGCGCAGAAAAGTGGAGTGTTGTTTGTAGGTTAGACGCAAGATGCGTTACACGGCGTACGCGAGCTATCATTAATCATAAATGTGAGAAAGAGAATGTACATTCAATTGAGCCTGAAAATTAGCCGCGCGCGCGCGCAGGAAGTCAAACGAGGAAATTGCCGGCTTCGGTTATCGCTGCGCCATCTGCGAGCGGAACGTATTTCTTTGATTAAATTCGCTGATTGTTGAGGACAGAGGGGCGGGGGGAAGGGTCGGCGTATTAAGCTGGTTCGGGCGTAAATTTATTTACAAAAAAAAAAGGAAGACAAAAAAAGTGGAGTAATTGCAAAACTCTTCCGTTGTTTGTATAAAATACCGCCACTTCGGCGGAAAAGTTCTTTTGTCTGTTGCTAATAGAACTTCGGGCGAATCGGAAAGTATACTTTTTCGACTCTTATTTGTTGTTTATCCATCGATAGATACGGCAAACTGAAAAAAAAAAAAAAAAAAAAAATAAAATTTTAAATTTTAATTAATTAAGTGACCGAGGAACACTTTCAAAAATGGTTGATATTGTGTTAACGTTTTTTTATTATTTTTTTATTTGTATGATTTTAGCACAAATTAGATCGTGTTCATTAATATTTACTAACTACACAGCTCATGCACG
>JABFQC010006592.1:0-10662 GCA_022817085.1 Psilanteris sp. ZL-2020 | reverse complement strand
TACACTTTGTAATATTAACAATTGTACACGTAAGTACACAATAATGTACATTTATGTACACAAAAGTCTACTTATGTACACTTTTATATCTACTTATGTTCACAACGTGTCCGAATAGACAGTTCCGAATTTAAGAATAATTACGTGAATTCCGTTTTTGCTTATTAATATAAATCTAATTTAAATCCAGTCGAAGATGGTCAATAATACTAATGCAAATATTTCTTTTCTTTTTTTATTTGTATATTTATTCCACTTTTTTACAAACAAATTATATCATACATTATAAATACATATAAACGTATTAAAGAATACAAATTCATTACTTACCTCAAATTATTTTAAAAATACTTAATCCGTTGACTTTTAACTTGGATATAATAATTAAATGATATTGAAATACACAGAATATAAACAGATATTCAAATAATGCAATGTTGACAACAATTTTATAATAACGTCAAAAAAGTATTTACGTTGTATTGAAAGCCTCCGAAACTCATTTATATATTGAATTCTTGATCCGGCAGAATGTATATTATACACATTATATGTATATAATCACCGTACATGTCTAGGTGAGTTTTCGTCACACAAATAGATGCAGGTATCTTAGTCTCAACTTGCCGCGTCATTATTACGGGTCATAATTCTTCTTGATGTTATCGGCCGAGGGAAGATCTTTTTAGGGTCATTTTAATGACCTGAAAATCGACGCCGTCGAACCCCCTCCCCTCACAGCATCCACTCAGTTTCGTAATATTTACGTTCTAACATGTTGCTATTTATTTGTTCGTAATTTTGATTCGAACACAACTTCGTTTGCGCGGAAATTCATTTCCAGCGTCATCTCGAGCGAGCGCGAACGGAGCAGGGATAAACAAAGATCTGTGATAAATTCCATATTCATGAACAGAGCTCGATGCGGTTCTCGAAACTGAGACTGTTGCGAGAGCTAAACTTGTCATAAAACTTTTATAAATTCGGCAAACTGATTTGTTATTATTATGTATAAACTAATTGTGAAAGTTGTTGTATTTATATATCGCAGACATTCGGTATTGTTATAATTACACTCGAATTTCATCACATTCGACTTACTTGGGAAGTTGCAGCGCCGTATTCAAGCACTAATACAGTGACGGTCGGTGATTCAAAACTGCGCAATGATTAGTTTGTTGAAAAGTCTATTTCGCGTCTCCGCATGAAAGTCGGAAACGGAGAAACGTCGCTGGCGTTATTGACGAGTAAAGTGCGAGTGGAATTATTTGATTCGAATAGTTGGTTATTAATATGTTAATGGTTGATTGCAATTTGTTTTATTTATTATATTTTTGTTGTGTTTTGGGTATGCAGATGTGAATCGAAAATGCACTTTCGTCACGAGATTTGGGTAACTTAAGAACAGATTAAAAAAGGACTCAAAAAATACGAGATAATAGGTGAAATAGAGAAAAGTATTATTCTTCGTAATGTTGTTTATTTCGTGTGTTTATAAATCCAGCATAGTTAATTGGTGTCCTTTTTTATTTTGTTTCAGAACGTTAAAATTTTTTAATAAAAATATTATTTGTGTTGTATTTAATATTGTTTATTTGTATTTAATTACTTTAATTATTTATGCAACATTGTATTATGTAATTAATAAATTGTTGACATTATACGAATAAACTAGTTAAAGTGTAAATAACCATACTTCTTATGGATTATAATAAATTTGCTTATATGACATCGTATTTTGCGACAGGTTTATTTTAATTTTACCGACATTATTTAGTCAATATATTACAATACGTAATATAATTAAAGGCACTTTAATAGTAAAATACTTGGTTGAACATATTAGTGTTCAAAAATATTATACATAATAATATTAAATCATATTATATATGCATAAATGAAATTATTAATATTTTGTTTATTTATTTATAAATTTCACTTATTAAATATAATCTTATATAAGTATTTAATATTAACATGCTATGAAAATACGTGCATATTATATTGTTGCAATTAGTATATATTTATTTTATTGTTTAAAGCTATATGGTGGTATTATTTATTACAACATACAAGTTAGATTTTATGCTTCATATATAATGTCAAGATTCAAATGAAATATTCAGTGTAAATACTGACAATAATTATATATTCCTTTGTTATTATAAAATTCTTTCGTTCGTATTATTGATTAATGTATATATTACGATATGAATATAATATCAATCTGACATTGAAATAATATTATAATAATATTATAATATACCTGCTATTTGCAATTAAAAGGATAAGTATTTCTACATATAATTAATGAAAAAATTATTATACCTTAATACGATCATATTTATAATAGATACATAATTATGTATTAAAATAATTTTAACATTTTATTACAGGTATAAAAAACGCTTTTAATATTTTAATATTACATATTATACAAACAAAATATTTATGAAAATGAACTTTAATACAAACAATAAATAAATTGCATTTTGTATACAAACAGTGAAGGTCGACTTGATTAGTTTCTCCAATTCAATACAAATAACATACCTGCAGTCCCAGTTTTTTCGCAATCATGCATATCACCATTTCAGCTTCATCCACATAATAAATCGATACAATCTAAAACAAAAATAATTACAATTAAATATTTCATGGCACAAACGTTCCCCTTCACTGCGAGATAACTGAAACAAATCGAGAAACGCCAAGTCACAAATGACATAACGCGCCAGATTACAAACGAAAGCCCTCCGGATTGGCCCCGTGAATAGCCCATGATATTTCAATAAATAAAAGACGTTTCGAGCATGAACTTCACATTCTTCTCACGCTGCATCATTCAATATCCAGCGACCCCCTTCCTCTACCCCACAAGAACTTGATTCCAACAAATGCTCAATAATCGCGATCGCATCAAACGAAACGACCAGCAAGAAACGCGAACAACACTTCACGAACAGCGTCGTCGATTAGCCGAAATGGTTTTGACCGACGAACCAGCAAAATAAATCGCCGTCGGCGCGCTCGTTACTCAGCGGTTATTTATGCAAACAAAGCCCGCGACTTTGCGCGAAACTTTTTGCGCGAAAACCCTTTCGCGTGAACTTGGCGGGGCGCGCGCGAAACAGCGCTATCTCGGCGGGGAATCGCGCATTAATCGCGGCAAAAAGCCGAAGCAAAAATGCGCGCGACCGAACACTCTCGCGACAGTTGTAAACAAAGGGATGACTTTATGTTCGCAGGTGAATCGGGGGTAAAAAAAAAAGTACGCCGAAGTTCGCGGCGAGTCGCTGCGCAGGATCCGGCAGCGCGGCTTCGCGGAGGCACAGGCTGTGGTACGTCGCTCCGTCGGTGGATGGCGTGGCGGCTATATAAGCGGCGTCGTCGGCGAGACGCGCTCAGTGTATGTTATGTCTTGGTGGTGAGCGCGTCCGTGATGGCGGCGCGAGTGCGATTGAAGATGCAATGCGGCACAGCGGCGGCATTGCCCTTCGTTGTTCTCGTGATTGTGTGCAGTGTGGACATAGTGTGTGGTATGTTCGAGCACAGGCACTGCAGTCACCAGCATCCCCGCGCACACGAGGTGCGTATACTTTTTTATTTATACCGCCGGCCACTGACGTTCTGGTCAAAAGTTCGAACGCTACGAAGGGCATAGGGATCTAACCTCTTACTCAGTCGGCGCTCTGTCTCTGTCGCTCTCAGCCGGCGGGGCTTTGCCTTTCTTTCCTTTCGCGGCTTAAAAGGCACCGGAGTCGGCCGAATGTCACGTCACGTGTCAGTTGTGTTCGTAGCCTGCGACCTAACGTCATTGTCTCGCTGTTTGTAAACACGTTTCACACTTGCTTCGCCGTTAGGCTACTACAATATCTGTTTTGAGTTTCTTTTCAGGTACAAGGACCGGTTAAAAGTTGGCACAATGCATGTTCCTAATTACCGGCATCGTTGTTGTATCTGTTGCTTGCACAATGCACGCATTCCCCTGCTTTCGTTTGAACCGCTAGACGAGTCCTCGGGAAACGATCCCGAGGCATTATCCATTACCTTATGATACGTAAAGATTACGGTAATGTCATAGTCCGTGACTGGAACGTATGATTTACCGCGATCGAGTGTGAAAGGTAATGACGCCGAGGGTCGCTGTCATTGTTTCGGATGATGCTTGAAATAAAGTTTGTCCAAACAATGTTGGCGCGAGTCCTTCAAACCACACCGCTTTAGTCCGGTGACGAGAACATCACGAAAGCGATGTTCTTCGTGTTCGAATGATATCATTTACAGGACCGACCAGTCTGTTTATCAATTAAGCCTGCAATGTAGACAATTGTTTTGTTTGATTGCAAATCATTGAACCGTCGGTAATCCTGTTTCCTCGGCGTTGCGCTTCGATTTGGCGCAGAAAAAGTGTCCTCGGTCGAAAAAGTAAATTACGAATAGTGAATCTTTTGACACCTTTGACACACGAAGCGTTAACAGCGGCTTCTCTGTTTTAACAAGAAAATGTAAATTTGAACGCCAGCGAACGCTTTGCTTTACAGACAAAAGTGTAAACGTAAACATTGCCACCGTCATTATTATAACAAGGACTGGCACTCGAACGTTATCGTTCCCTGTTTTGACAAGAACTGAGACGGAAGTCTCAATATCGACATTCCGTTTCGCTCGCTAAAATAATCATAATAATAAGGATAATGATTGGAATTAAACTACGATTGCAAAGAAATTGTTGAATTGAGAAAGATTGAATAAATAAGAATGCGCTAATACGAATCCAAATGGAAATGACTCGAAAATGTGGACAAGTAAATGACCTTTTGTAAGGAATCGTTATAAAAGCAAATGCACTTTTGCTTCGCGTCTGCGAGTGTCTTTAGTGGAGATAAGAATACGTCGTTTAAATGTTAATGAATTTTAATTGACCTGATTATTGTGTAATGAAAAAGGACCATTTTCTTTTTTTATTGTTTGCGTTTAAAAAGCGAAAGTAATAATGACTTGTTCATCCCCAAAATTGCGAGCGAAAATTTT
The DNA here is from genome assembly GCA_022817085.1 of Psilanteris sp. ZL-2020. Classification (NCBI taxonomy): domain Eukaryota; kingdom Metazoa; phylum Arthropoda; class Insecta; order Hymenoptera; family Scelionidae; genus Psilanteris; species Psilanteris sp. ZL-2020. The sequence goes on along the minus strand of JABFQC010006592.1, from coordinate 5,628 downwards.
TGATAAGATGATCGCACGTGCTTGATCACGTGAGCTCTCCCCGCGAAACGTTAGTATACACTCACAGCGGTGTACCTTATGCGCCGCCGATCGATAAAATTAATTTTTAGCACGTTTTAATTCATGAAGAGAAATTAAATGCCGATTATAAAGTGTATGATGAGGTGAAATCAAGATTTTACGAGTGTTGTCATAAAAATTTGTTAACACTTTTATTCCATTCACGTTATTTCTATAAGAATGAAATGTTATTTATTCTTATTAGACAAACCTGAATAGAATAAAAGCGTGTTTTTAAATTTTTGGACGTAGTTCATAATAATTTAGATTATAATATTAAAATTATATTTGAAATGATTTCAATACTCAATAATTTATTTGATTGCAATTGTATACTTAAATAGTATTTATAAAACATAAACATTTTTAATTGAAATTAACATTAAATGTTATGAAATTGAACTTTGTTTCATCCATGTAATGTAATAGAATTTTAATTTATTTCATATCAATTAAGTGATGGTTGTTCTACAAATTAATTTTCACAATATCATCGCAACAATAGCAAAATAAGTAATAATTATCATGAAATAAATTAACATACAGCGACGTAATCACCCATAACACTGTTGATGATTCCAGTGGGTGATTACAAAGATGAAACGTGTTTGAATTTCAAAGCACTCCAGTTTAATTTAAAAATTTGCAAATATTAAATTTGAAGTCCAACTATTTTTAGTGAGATTATTTTTAAAAATACCATTAGAATATGTGCAATCAAATGCATGCAATAATGAAGTATTATTAAAATGTATAAAATGCGTATATGCCAGTAATAAAATTTTGTTTTTATTATCAATTTAACAATATATTTTATAACGGTGAATAAAATTTTTCATTTACAAATGTATTTTTACATTTATAAATTTATCTGTATTTTTCATTTTAAATAAAAAAGGTTAAAATGTACCTGAAAATTAATTTCAAAAAATAAGAAATTAAATACAATTGATAAGAAATAAAATTCTGACGTAAACTGTAAATTCATTGTAAGATTTCGTTCGTTTTGCACACGAACAGCAATCTCTCAGTATCACTTCATATAACAGGATCAGCTTTTACGATAAAAACGACACGTAACAATAACGTTATTAATTTCAATCTCTCATCAGGATATTTTATAAAACTACTTCTTGCAAAGTTATTTTTATATTAAAATATATTTCTCTCTATTTTTATCGCAAAATGTTTTAATTTGTTCGTCAATTACACGAATTATGAATTTAAATATCACTATAATCCAAATGAGTGAATATTGCTCTTCAACGTTTTTTCTACGGAAAAACGTTTTTAAAATATTTTTATTATTAGAAGTTGTAAAATAGTACATAAAATAGTTTTTTCGGAATCATAAGATTTAAATTAAGGTTTTATCCATTCACTGGTCATATATTTCAATAAAAATGTCTCCCTCGGTTATTAATTATATTCATATAAATCAAATTAATCTTTTAAAGATTAACTCGTCTTACGTTTGAATAAAGTAATGGATTAATTAAAACTAAGTTTAATTCGGAACTAATGCAGACTATGTATCAGATTTGAACCAGCTATTTTATCATTGACACAAAGGGTGTTTTCTTGAAGGATAAACCAACAAGCTGACATGGCGTAGTTGTGTTGAATAAATACTGCCATGTTGATGTACATGAATCCCATAGACAAGACGCTTGATTGATATAAACACTTAATAGACATTGACTGATGTCAGATCTGTATTACATATAATCAGATCTGACAAATTAACAGATATGATATAAGAAATGCAATGAGAAAATTTGCAGGAGTTGAGTAATAGTATCTTCAATGCAAATGCATATTCACGAAAATTGCACATTTCGAAATTCATTAATGAAGGTAGTAACGTCAATGGAAATCGATATTTTGTCGCATAAGAGTTTGAGAAATATTATTTTGATTGTCAATTCAGAATAGTTTATAATATTAATGCATGTAGTGAAAATGTTGGCCACATGTTTGAATCTTAATTCTGTTTTACGAATTTTATTGGTCAATATAACAACCATTTTATTATTTTAGAAAAAGTAACGGAGTGGACAAAAAGGAAATATATTTTCATTTTTTTAAATTTATAATTAAATAAGTTTACAATTATTTTTAAAACATGTTAAACAAATTCACAAAAATAATAATTTTGAAAATTTTTATACTCCAAAATAAATTGAAATGTAATTTTATTAGATTCCGAGCAATAAACAAATATAAAATTAAACAATTGTATAATTTAATAGAAGGGATACAAACGAAATATTAGGATATAATATTCAAACCAAATTATTTTATTGATTTATGGGTGTAAATAACACAACCATAAAAATCAATAAATGCTTCAATATTGAATATGTATAACGTTATTTTATCATTTTTATTTAAAACTTTAATTGACTAACATATTATTACTGATTTTCTACTTTATTGAATAAGAACTTTTGTTTTTATAAAAAATTATTTCATACATGTAGAAAGGTGAACGAAATATGGTTTGGAAATATATCTAGAAAAAAGAGATAAGAGATAAAAGGAATAAGAAATTAAAAGATTTATTAATTCGTACATCATTTACTATTTCTCCTTCGGTTTATGATCATCGACGATCACCTTTTCCCATATCAGATTAGAGTTCCGTTCGAAAAAATTAGACTTTAAGTTCAAGAAGGTGTGTAATATCTCACTTGAATTATTATTAATTAATTATAACAGATGATTGGAAATTATGTGGAGGTTTAATAACACTAATTCGCTATATTGTTTAACGTGTTTAAAATATGTGTAAAACTGTTATTTTATGTACAACAACGAAATAATTATATACTTACTATAAACACTTTTATAAAGCTATTTTCGGGACGTTAAAATATCATTTTGAAAATTGTCGAGCAGTTCCTATTAAAACTTTAAAAAAAAATATTTTTTTATAAAGACTGACTTACCTTTTCGAAATAATTAAAGTGTGTTTTTATGGTTGATTGAAATCTTGGATTAATTGTTTTTTATTATAATTTAAAATATTTTATAATAGATGTATACGATTTATAATACATTACATAGTAATTTTTATTATTTTGAAGAACAATACATTTAATAGAATGGGATAGTATATAACATAGTATATAGAATAAGAATAGTATATTAATAGAACGACGACGACGATATCAGTTATGACAATAACAATAACTACTACGAATGTAACTTTTCTGAAATCGTAAATAAAAAATAGTTATTAATAAATGAATACATTTTTATTTATAATCCGCTTTATTAATCTAAGAATACAAATTGGAAAAGTTGTTAATAAAATGGATAAAATTAAATATTTGGGATTAATTATAGACACCAAATTAACATTTGCTAAAATATTGATTATACATTGCAAAATGTATTACTTTCTTTAAATAACTTTCATCGCAACGAACTTTTCTTTTTCTTCTTCTTACGTATTTATGAAATTTATATTAGTACCGCACAAAAACAGAAAAATAAAATAATGATGTATATATTGCAATGCAATAATGTAATGTAAATATAGGTTATATTAGTACAACGTTGAATATTTTATATATTTCATTAATAAGCAGAAATCTTTTTTTAATATCTGTGTATTTTTAAAATATATATGTACATACACACGTTTAAAATTATATATACATTTTTACGTCACTTGATACCAAACTATTAGCTTCGTTCGATGTTTTCCGATTTACGTGGCCATGGAATAACTAGTATGAGAATAAATGATTAACGTATAATGTTTTACAGAATGTCAACTGCACGAAGAAATATATTGTTGTAATGTATTTATATTGACGTGATAATGTATAATCAATTGCCATACGATATAAGAATATAAGAAAATTACAATGACTGGTAGTATGCAATTACGTAAAAAATTGTTTTATTTGAGTGGATGATCATTTTTGTTTACTTTTTATAATTGTTATTTATTTATATCATTATTTATATATTAATGTTCATATAGTAAATTACACAATAATTCAAGTTGAAATCTACGATTTTTAGAATTTCGTGCAATTAATTTTTAATATTTTTACATTTACGATTTTGTCATATTTTTTAAATATATTTTTTATATATAAAGATATAAGGTGCAATTAATCTTAAAGTTTAATCATATTTGTTCACCGATGAAAATAATTTACAAAAAACAATACATTCTTATTATTATTATTATTAGTATAATATTAAAATTACTATATAATACAATAAAACATTCACCGCGTGTCAAAATATAGATATGAATTATATAGAATTTTTCATATGCATGATATAATAATTTGTATGGTATTTTCAATATATATGTTGTAACCGGACATTTACACGGATCCGCGTTGACTGTTTATCGGGAATCGGGACCGTCCGATCGGCCGCCGCTTGCCGCGGTCGTAAGTAAAAATTTATTTTGTGTTTTTGTTTTGTTCGTCCTCGCGCTGATCGTGTCGACGGTAACGCTCGCGTTGTGCCGACGACAATCGCTCGTATCGCCGAACCGAAATAAATCGGTCATCACAGTCCTGTGAGCCCAAATCGGGCTCGAGTAAATAACTGTCTGGGTGACACGCGGTCCCCCGATACACCCGTGACAATGTATACAACTTTTATTATTTATAAATTAATTTCTTTAATTTAATTCTATGTATCGACAATGATAATACCAACGGTGCTTTTAATTACAATTTTGCACTGAAAAAAGTAATCTTACAAATTTGACCAAACTGGATAATCAAAGCAGAAAAAGTGAGTAAAAATGTAAATAAACGTTAGACTGTATCATTGTTTTTATCATTTGTATGGTAAAATTTGACGTACTTTTAAATTTTAAAATTTTCTAACCTTACACGGAGAAAAAAAGTATTAAAAATTACTCATCAAAATAGCTAATATGTGACAGTGATGTTCAATATTGAAATAATACACACTGAGAAAAATAAAGCATGAAACATTACTGTTTATAATACTAATTTATGGCCATATGATACAAATCGTCAATATTTACTGTTTTTAACAGAAAAAAAAAGTTATTTACATAGATAATTACTGAATAATATATTACTGTTAAAAACAGTAAATTTTGACGATTTGTATCATATGGCCCTAAATTAGTATTATAAACAGTAATTTTTCATATTTTATTTTCCTCAGTGCATAAAATATCAGAAATTTTCATAAAAATACACGTAATTTTTATTAATTTTATGTGTACTATTTCAAAATACTGTCACACATTTGATATTTTATGAGTAATTTTTAATACTTTTTTTCTCCGTGTAATTTATCATATTATTTACATTTTAGCCTATTTTTTCTACTTTTATTATCTAGTTTGGTCAAATTAGTAACATTATATTTTTCAGTGTGGCAACAAATAAAACTATGATAACGCTACACTGAAAGAAATAATTCTGCAAATTTTACCATACTTTATTGTTAACATGGGATAAAAGAAGAAAAAATGTAAACAAATATGATAAATTATGGTTAAAACTTCAATAAATGTGATAAAAGTTACCATACAATCTGATAAAAATAATA